>OOFJ01141431.1:0-12236 GCA_900323375.1 Benthosema glaciale
GGGGCTGTGGGAGTCTACGGCCGTCACAATGGGAGCTGCCTTCTGAGGTAAAACTAGCCTATGGACAGACAGACAGACAGACAGGCAGGCTGAAGCGAGCCCGCAGCCTGAACGACCAGCCGCTGGCAGAGAGCACAGTCGCGCCTGGAAGGCTTCCTCTGCAAAGGAAGATCAAAGCTTTTTTTTTCTCTTTACACTTGTGCATCCGGTGTACACACAGCCTCATGTTTTTCTGCTCGGCCCGAGCTTTGAAAACTCTGACCCAATTCAAGAGACAAGAGGGAGCTTTCCTACAGATCCTCGAATCAATCTAGGAGATATTCTGGTGAATATCTTACCAATATATGTGAGTCAACATGAGGAAAGGCACAGGCGGAACTAAGCACACCAATGGATATAAATTAATTCGTATTCAGAAGAAAATATGCCACGCCAATGCATAAGAAAGGATATAGAAATGTCTCTTATTGTTGCTTATGTCATGCATTTTACAAGTTTTGAAAGGTGCTATACAAATTAAAAGTTATTATGATTATTATTGATATACAGTAGTAGTACATATATAACATCATAATGTTAAACATCTTACACAAGGTGTAATCCAGAATGTTAAATCAGAAACACTGTCACAGTTAACACTCTGGATTTGACTGTTTATAGTGAAGAAAAAGGAACAAAAACAAATTAGACAGGCTCAAATAGTGGCTCTCTGTCCGTCTTCTCCAAATATGGAGGGACTGTGGGAGTGAGATTATGAATTCACAAAATGTGAAAGTTATTCATGGGGGAGGGGGGGAATCACATTTTCTTCCTTGTGCACTTGTGTGCTGGCACTGATTGGTCTAGTGGTTTCACAGATTAGCCATGGGCACACACGCACGAACACTCCACACACACGCACGCACGCACGCACGCACATCTAGACAGCTTGCCCCTTTTAGGAGTCACGCTGTAAAAAAACAGTTGTAATTCCTCCTGTGAAGACGTAGATGCAGAAACATTGACTCTCATCAAGTTATGAGACATTTAAGGCATGTTTGTACTCTGTATTCAACCACTTGGCAGTGGTTGCTGAACCGATACCAGATGGCCAGCAATATCCAAAAGGGCTTACCTCCCAGACTTCTGGCCTTTTTAACAAGAACTGGAGAAATGACAGGGAAAATATGCCCTTAGGATTCCGCATCGATGCAGTCACTCACAAGTTATTGCAGCGTTGGGTAAAAGCTTGCCTATTAATGGTCTGGTTATTTTATCAGCATGAAGCCATTCCAGTGCAATAAATCACCCGTGGCCCCTGCGTATGGGCCCAGAGCCATTTCCGTGGAATCTAGTAAGACGGGGGGGAGAGAGAGGGGGACACGGGTGATGAGATTCCAAACCCCAAAGTCCAAGTTGCTTCGCTCCATGGCGAGAATGACATCTCACCGCGGTTCACACGATCCTTCCAAAGTGTATTCAGTGCTGCCAGAGCAGAACATACACCAGCGCGCAATAAAATGTCTTCTTCACCATCCACTGGAATGAAGCGAAGCACTGATATTTTTCCTCTCTTCCGCCTCCCTCCATTCTATTCCCTACTCCCTAGTAAAGGCTTTCTAGTTCAAAGTGAAAGGTTTCCCTCCAAGCAGAAATACACAACCTTTTAACCAACAATCACATGCCAATGATGATCCATCCACAAAGTAAACATGATATAATTCAGAAATACATCTTTGTTTACCGTGTACCAGCATTGGGGGCTGCTTATTTTGCAAGCCATAAAGTCAATTGATTTCTGCCTGCTGATTTACATACACTTTCCCCTGAAGGACAAGATGATTTGAACCTTGAACTTTGTGGCGTCATCCAGCCATCCTCCTGCATTCAGTATGTTAAGGGCATCTATCGAGGCAGACAATACTCTACCCTGAAGGATTTAGCTATAATTAATGTTTCCTAGTACTATTCCCAAGGTCTTCCACCGTTGACCGATATTCTTAACGGAGGCTAATTGCTAGGCGGTATGCATGCTCATTTTCTATGACCTGGACCTTCCACTGGCACACGGCCAGTGTGTATTTTACGAGGCCCCGACCCCACAAGCCCAAACTTCACTTGTGGTGTGATAGATAGTTCCTGCTAATGCAGGTAGGTAGGTGGAACGGGAAAATACAGCCTCACTGTCTTGACTTTGAGATCTAGATTAACTGTCCTAACATCGTTCATGGACACATAACTTGATGTCTGGTGAGGAATGCACAGTGGTGGTAAAACTCGGTTAGCTACTTCCCATATATCGACTTCTGTCTGTCATTTATAAATCACCAAGCCAACCACCTGCAACTTTTAACAGAATAAAGGTCAAGTTGAATCAGAAGGATCTTATGCTATATAGATACCTGGCCCATAAATGCAGCCGAAGAAAATCTTCTCCAACATCAACCGTCCGAAATTTTGTATTTATGCAATTATTTTCCACCCAACGTGACTTGAATTTCAGGAATGAATAAGATTTGACAGGAAAAGTGATGTGCAATTACAAATATACATATAGAAAAAAAATGTAAGTATCAAAATAGCCATACTTATTCAAGTATACAATGTTCAGAGCAGCATAGATGAGCATTCACAATTTCACAGACTAATGTGTGTATCGAAAACAATGTCAATGTTAAGTAGAGGCACATTTGCAGAGACTGTTGTTCATTCATTCATACATACAAATAAATTCAAGCAAAAGCAAGAGAAACAATAGGGATACTCACAATCGTTCCAAAGTAGACAATCCAATGAAAGATCCATTCGTCAGTTCTTGAATCTTATTGTTGCTTAAAGTTCTGTGAAGAAAAACAAATGTATAAGCATCATCAAAAAAGTACATGTAAAATTGATGACATTTGTAGTCTCAACAAAAAGCAACACTGTGTGTTGACAGAATATAAAATCAGTGTCTTTATTGTGAACGCAGTGAGCCCTAACTATGGAAGCCAGGCAGAATGTGCCACACACACACACACACACACACGCACGCACGCACGCACGCACGCACGCACGCACGCACGCGTTCGCTTCCCACGTTCACGCGTCTTACTTCTGTTTAAAAACCCTTAACCTTTCCCAATTTCAAGTTACTGTATACAGTGCGTGCGTGCGTGCATGCATGGCGGGAAGGAGGCTGGGGCAACTTGATCTCTCCAGCCTGCGATTTTCTTAAATTATGTTAAATTGGTAGCATCTGAGCCATCTGTACCCTTCAGCCAGGTAGCCAGCATGAGATAAACATGCATTCTTTCCGTGAAACCCCTCTGTGCTTTGATGCATATAAAAGGTACCATAACTCGATCCAAAGCTGTGGTGACTCACTGGTGACACATTTTGCTGATCGTTTTTCCAACCACCACATGAGGTTATTTCATCTGCCAATG
Organism: Benthosema glaciale; assembly: GCA_900323375.1. Lineage (NCBI taxonomy): Eukaryota > Metazoa > Chordata > Actinopteri > Myctophiformes > Myctophidae > Benthosema > Benthosema glaciale. The sequence continues at coordinate 3,408 of OOFJ01141431.1, forward strand.
GGGATATGCTTGATCAAAGGCGGTAGCTAGCTGGGTATCTGTTCACAAACTTAAAGCACTTTCGCAAAGCTTGATATTTAAATGGAAACTTCATGTCAGTTCAAGATGAAGAAAGACAAAACAAAACTGCACAACACTATTGAATAGCAACATCACATTTTATGTAACTTAAAAGTAGTCAGCATTATACAAAGAATAGAGGAATGGAACATCATTTTGGAACCAATTAAGTCCTGTTTTTTAGCAAGCAATTAGGAGACACTACAGTATGAGAGTGTCCATTTTCAACTTTAACCATTTTAAAATGATGCTGCATTCACATGGGATTAGGCAAGTGGAAGAATCCGAAGGTTATTTTACTTTAGGTCTGAATTCAACAGGACGGCACGGCAGCCCGGCAGCCAGAACTGGCGACAGTAACGGCAGGCGACAATCAATGTTAAAATATTTAATCCTTTTATCGTTCCGTACCGTCCAGCAGGTTTTGCCGTTTGCCGTCTACCGCTTGCCTGATTCCATGTGAATGCAGCATAAGACAGTGTGAGTCAACTTCTGGCTCAAAATGTGGAATTCTGACCCAGGGATACCAGGCAATATGGGATTTATTGACCTTAATCACAAGCATTGGCATCTCTACAAACACACTCTCAAACTAAGAGCTACCATTCGAGCTCCAGGTCCCATGTCCCTGCCCCTTCTTTCTGAGACCTTTCCCCAAAGGCCTGGCAAATGAATAGTGGCGTTAACTCATAGGAGAAGATGGAGCATGCAAGGAACTGCGGTCGGCGTTTCGGGCCAGCAGGGAAGGGATGTTGTGGGTGACATACATGCTAACATCACCCACAACCCGGGGCCAGATTGGAATCATTATAGGGTGTTGAGGGGTTGTTTTATTACAGGGTTGGCCGGTGGAGACTCATAGGGAGATTTGCCGTTCGGCTCTCAACCGCTCAGTGCTAGCGCACACAAACAGGGCCGTGTTTCGCAGCAGGCTCTTGTGCGGGCTTCAGTTCAGTGTGCCGAAACAACAGATGTTGGAGCGCGGTGAGGCACGGGAGACTGCAAAGACTATCACAGCCCGAGCCTGCCCTGCTGCACTCACATCACGGACTGATGATATGGGCAGAGACGCCAGGCCTCCCACAACGGCTTTGGTCACAAAGTACTAATTTGCATTGAAAAATAATTTGTTGCGGCGAAGCTCTGGGGACCATGGATGATGACTTTATCATATGAAACAAAGACGGATTGCTAGCAAGGCTTGTATTAACAAAGACATTTGGCACAGTTAACTTTCAATCTAATCGGAGAGATGTTTAATTCCAATTGCTGCTCAGATCTTTCTTTGGTTTACTTCTTGTTTATTAATATAAATAAGAGCCGAGTCTTTCAGGAATTTGTTCATTTTAGGTTATGTCCAGTGCAACACATAGCAGGCAAGTTTATCTATCATTGCTTATTTTAATTCAAATGGTTTATTTATTTTTAGGATCGCCATAGCTGGTGCATAGCATCAGCTATCTTCCTGCGGTTGGTCCACGCACACATGCACGCACGCACGCACACACACACACAGAGGATATTGGCAGTTATCTTCACAGAAATCAATATAATTAAGTTTACAGTAAAAAGAAAACCAACCACAACCGAGTAAATATACACTAACTTTGGAGGATACATTCTAGTCCTGCAGCATAAATATACACGTCCAATCACACAAGTCTACTAAACCGTCCTAATAAATCTACGTAAGAGACTCCTTGAGAGTCGTGAGCCCTTTTCCTTGCCCTCTTCTTTCCATGGCCTTCTCGTTCGCACGCTTCCTTCCTTCCTTCCTTCCTTCAGTTCTAACTCGCTGCCTCCTCCCTGGCCTCCCACATGACAGCAGGGTGACCTCGCTCCGTGTCGGAGGCTGCTCCAGAGGCATGCATCCACTGCTTAGGGTGACCAGAATGATGTCCCCCTTCGCGTGGGGCGGTCCCTTGTTTCAAATACTTTTCAAGCGTCCGCCCCCCACATATTTAGACCCTGTCCCACGTTGTGACTGCCTGGCAGGCATCGGTGTTTAAAAATCCCCCGATAGTTAGTCCCCTAATAGTTGGCTTTCTGTTGTAAAGCTCTCACGTTGTAGATCGGCTATTTTTGCTATATTTTAATTGAAATTAAGTTTCCCCACTTGTTCCACACATGCAATACTTATGTCCCTCAAATGAACAGTTTGGATCTGGTCACCCTATCCCGATTGGACAGATTGAAAACTGCTGACCCATAATATTATTCATGTCTCAGTTTGAACAAAGGCGAAAAAGGAATGAGGATAATTTTTTTCGCATTGGTGAAACATCTGTCAAATCATTTTGGGGGCATTTCAATGGGCACCATAGCCTAGCTCAGTGGTTTTCAAATGTGTGCCAAAGGCATAGCCGCAAGCAAGTTCGATGCACGCACTAAAGTCTGCATTAAAGTTGCAGTACCCTTCATATGTGCAATTTTGAAACAGGTGGTGTACACAGTACACAGAGTGCTTCCAAACTCAAACGCCTACCGTAGAAGAATTCATGACTGCGCAGAGTTCATTCACAGAAAGTAGCTCATTACATGACAACGGTGGAGGTTTTTTTTTTCAACAAAAGGCAGAGACAAAGACCCAAGCGATGTCTGTACAGGTGAAATATTGGTTTCTTTATTGACATTTAAAACAATCAGACAGCACTTTAACTTTTTTGTTTCATTACTGGATGGACTGTCTATGGAGGGTATTGCTACTTAGATCCTCCAGATCTATTTGGGTTGCTTACAGTTGCAGCTACCCAAGCTAGCGCCCCTCAAAAGTAAAGGGTTTGTATAGTGCATTTGGAACTCCATTGTCAATGTCTGCGTTTTTACACTTGGACGTGTGTTTCCCATTCACTTGGGTCTGCTATGCTTGTCATGCTCAAAAAAGTGACCCTAAAGATATCCATCTGAGGCAGAGCCATTTATACGAGAGTTCACCTCATGGTGCCACTGACTACAGCATGCATGGGTCATGTGACACACACTGTGTCTGCCCCCTCGGTGACAGCACTCTCTCTCTCTAAAAGTTTCTGGTTTGAGTCTGCACTTGCTGCGCAAGATGGCAACGCAAAAGGGGGGCAGTGGCTCATGGGTAGAGTGACAGGATGGCAACCACAAGGTTGCCGGTTCGAACCCGGGCTCCCACAGAGTTAGCGTCGATGTGTCCTTGAGCAAGACACTTAACCCCTAATTGCTCCTGATGTGCTGGTAGGTACCTTTCATGGTTTCCGCTGCCATCAGTGTGTGAATGGGTGAATGTAATGCACAATCTATGTAAAGCGCCTTGGATAAAGGCGCTATATAAATTTACCATTTACCAACACGCTCAGTGGAGCCCCGGCGTTAGGCTATCAGGGGCACAAAGGTGACATTTCGTTGTGCAATTCAACAAATAGGCCTACGTCAACTGTACCTGGAGACTGGAAACCCCACAATTTGTCTGATCTGGAGATCACCAACGTCCTCCTAGTTGTACTTAAAAATATAAGTGTGCTGTACCACCCAATATTTACAGTCAACACCTGATAAATATTATCTGCTTGCCTAGTGTCAGAATCTTTAAGCCCCAGAATCCCCAGAACCCTGGGGACATCTGCGGTTAGACTGTCCGCTTCCTTTGCGTCTGTCTGTCTTCCATCGACAGCCCTGGCTCTAAAACGACAGACTGCGGAATTCCTTGGGGCTACGCCTGGAATGATGTAGGTCGGGGGAGGGAGTCGCCCTTATCTCTATGCACAGATAAGCCCCGCACTTGTCTTCAAGCCAGGGACAAACTGCAGTGGGATCCACACACAAATCTCACATCTCTCAATGTGCTCTGTGATGTAAAGATCTCAAGGGCAGCAAAGAGCGAGTCATCCAGGGCCAGGCCCAGAATCTTTGCTTTGAAGGTTTGCTGAAAGTGCTCTCAATTTTGTCTATTTTAACAACGCTATTGACCAGAGTATCACAAGGGACTACACTAGTAGGTCCATCCTATTTCCCTCTGCAGTCTAACCAAATATCTTTGGCAAAAACAACGCATCATGTTGTGAGGCATTGTGAGCTTGCATTTCTGCTATTAATAGGGATGCTAAGGTGGCAAAGGTGCATGTGGTTAATTAGCATTTAAAATAATCCTATAACCAGAGCTATTTGTGTTTCATTTTGGTCTACAAAAAGGGGAGTATTATTAAGGCCAGCAACCATGAAGAGAGGCCTGCCTGCCTACCTGTCATTCAAAGAACCTTGCCTTTGAAAGCACAGACTACAGGTTTTTACTTTTAAACGTTAACCAGTTGTGAACTAGAAACGCCAGCCACTGCACAACCCCCTCATAGGCACGCAGGGTTTTAAAGGACAAAGCCAACTGGTGCTCCCTCTCTCTCTCAACACTTTCTTTATGCTCAGGAGGCTTTAGACAAAGAACTCCCAAGAGTGGGGCGCTGTAACCCTTCAAGGGGTTTTAAAAAAAACTGTTTCAGACTTCAGTTGAGCTCATAAAACTCTGCTAAAGTGACTCTCCTGTGTTGGTTTAATGAATGGCAAAGTGGAGCTCAGCTCAGGTGGTAAAAGGGAGTGGGTCTTCAACATGGCTGTGAGGTGCTGGGACTTGCCACGGCATTTCTTGTAACGTTCAAAGACTTTCCCCTTCCCCGAAACAAATTTGTCTCCAAAGATACTTACTAGATACTATTTATTAAGAGATCTGGCTACAAAGGCTCATCGTTTCACAGAACACGGGCATTTCTATGTTGTCTTATGCAAATATTTAAAAAATGCATTACCTCCGACTCTCATAGACTACCAAATCACCAGTTTAGTTGTCTTGATCAGTTACTTACAGGTTAAGCTACTTACACCTAACTCAAAGCAGTCTTCCTGTTGAAAGAAAAATTCTAGCCCTGTAAGAGAATTGGCTTTGCCCGAGGCAGGCTGAAAAGGGCACTTGTCATACAAGCTCCTCTCAGCCCCATCACTCCTGATGTCATAGCCTCACGATATCCCCTTTCCACTTACAGCAAGCCAGCGTCTCAGGGTGGACAGAATAGAATGCATTCACCATAGGTAGCTTCCTCTGACTGAAAGGAAAAATGATCTGTTATGCAAAACACAATAACAAAAGCAGATCAGCAGTGAACAGAAACTGGAAGGCAACTCCATTATCCCGCAGCCCTGCACATACATGAACTACTTGGCTATTGGGGCTGTGCAATGGTAAGAATATATACTATACGTGAATACATAAGTTGCGATTTCATAGCTACAGGCTATATTGCAATACTGTAAGCAAGGAGATATATTGCCTTTTTTATTTTGTCTAATTTTAGGGAAACTATCACAATATAAATAACACACCATATAGTATATGCCGTGTGCTTGCGACTGCGTAGGCTAGCATGTGTGTGTGTGTGTGTGTAAACATAGTATGGTTGAATATATTTTGTTATTGTGTGTGCATGGATGGGTGCTTACATGCGAGTTATTATTGTGTGTGTCTTTACTTTACTTTAGTATAACGCTGAACCCCCACATTAATATTAATAAAGTGTTATCCTATCCTAGTGTTTAAGTATCAATAAAATGTTTTTGAGAAGCAATACTGTATCACAAAACATACTAAAATGTAACAATATTTTCTTACACCTGGAATTTCTGGCAAAGCAAGAGCTCAACAGGTCTGTGTAATGAAAGAGTGTCAACTGACTGAATACTGAGCTGTCAAGTGTCTAGCCTTTGGGATTTGGTGTCTCTTCAGCAAACATCACACAATTGCAAAGGAAAACACGTTGCTTTAGTCCAAAGGCTTGCCCAGAAGACAAAAAACAAAACTTCTGTAACCACCGGATATGCATGAAAGCGGCCACCTGGGTACTAGTTACACAAGCATCAAAAGGCTTCCAGCATGCCAGAGTCACTTTTTCATGTCAGGTCAGGGTAGGTAAACAATTCTGATGACTGAGCTAGGGGAGGATCCTATCTCTTAACCACAGGAACCCTAGCATAGCATCCCTATGCTGGAGCGATCATTTGGCGAAAACAGACGTGAGCTTGTAGATTTGCCACCACCAGATCAGTATCTGCCCCGAAAAAAATCATACCGACCAATCCCTAAAAACGATACGTGTTGGCACTTGGCATTGCCACCGTGGCAATCACTTTTTGGATTGCTTACTTATGTCTACAACTAAGAGACGTTTCACTGGGCTTATTTCAACCCTATTGTGGCCCTGTCGTGGATGAGGGAAATGATGTCTCCAGGAAACCAGATGCACATCTGACCTTAACTCATGGTTCCGTGTGCTGCAGTGAACCATGCCAGTTTACTGCACTCCAATGTGTCATCAGGCGAAGCATGCTTTTCCTGCAGTGGGCAGGAAATCCCTGCCTCTTCCTGACATTAATCCTATGCTGCTCGGCGGGGGCCAGAGCCAGGTGTGCCTGTGACTGCAGGGTGCAGCCCAGGTGCTTATGGGAATGGTTCTTGATTACACTCAACAAGTCCCGCAAAGACACATGAGCCGGGGTAACTGTAGACTAAGAACAGCAGGCTTATATATAGTCGGTTCCTGTTCGTGTCTGCATGGCATGTAGGCTGAAACATGAATACGTGCACAAGAATAAACACTTGCGTGCACACGCCCATACACACTGTGTAGTATAGGCACGCAGTGATTGATCCCACTGAGAGTGCAAAGGTTACGTTCAAGCCGTTGCATTATAGCCCAAGTCCTGCACTGACATGGGGCCAGCTGTAAACACATTTGTGTCATTTCCTCTCACATTACTTAGGCATGCGGTATCACTTTAAGACCACAAATGTAGGGAATGCATCACTCATCCTTTCTCTACAGAGAGGCATTCAGTGGGCTAACTAGAAGAACTGCAATGGACAAAATAAATGCACCCAGACATTCCACATCTGGCAAAACCAAATAAATGCTGCTAAGTCAGACAAAATGATGTTTGACTTTGTCACTGACTCATGTGCAGAGTAGACAGACCATAATCAAAATAAAAAGGCACAACAACATTAAGGCCAAACGTATCATAGTTCGGTGTTGGTTTTGCCTTTGTTTACGATACATTGTCTAGCATAGAATCAAACCAAGAGTCTCAGTCTAATGCGCCGTTCACACTGGGTAGATACAAAGCTCCAGTCTACCATTCATTTTAAATGGAAGACAGTGATGCAAAGATACAAATATGCTGTAGCTTTGTATCTTACAATATCTCAAGGACTGTATTTGTGGTTTGGTTCTCTCTGTGAGGTACACTCCAGACTGTGTAAATGGGAAACAGGAAGTATATGGCCCAAATAGAGGGGTAGGTATGATGAATGAGTGTCTAATCACACCTAACTTGTATTATCGTGTCTGGAAAGGCCTTTAATTAACAGGCAAGAAGGCGTGTCGATGGACAACTTGAAAGTCAACCAAATACCAAGGAACAGCAACTTGGCCACAATATTAACTACACATTAGACTAGAGAGGAGGGGTTCATAAATGCAATTTTTCCAATGGCAAATGTTATGCATATGGAACGGCCCACTGCAAATTGTGAATTAATTCCAACAGAAACCAAGGAGAGATGTTTGTTTGCCAGCTAATGATGGATGGATATGCATGCCGTATAGACATATGCCCACCCAGGTCTATGTAATGAGAAAAGAACATGGCTTCAGAAACCCAAATCACAGAATAGTCTTTTACTCTTTTTGACACATCTCTTTACAAAGGAACTCACAGTCAAATTAATTAGATTTTTTAATTGAATTTCAAATAAGCCAAATGCTATCGAACCATTTCGGAGGTGGTTTAATTGCCATAAATTCATCACGTGGGCTGACTTTCTGGGAGTCAAGTAATTGCACTTAAGTTCCAGCAGGTCCCAGTGGGGAGCGTGAACTTGAACTGAATGACATTGTCCCAAAAGAGTAATATGACTGGCTTTCACTAAAATACCAAATAAATATCGATATCGATTAGGAACAATTCCCTCAGTTCACCATAGTCCAGACAAGCTGTGTCCAGGGCAAGCCACTCTCAGTCTCAACCTAATCGAGAGACAACAGGAGACCCATAAAATTGCCCCTGGACCACAGTACCTCCAGGGAGGTCAAGACCATTTTACAGATCATAAATAAACACCCCGAAAGGCCAAAACCACAGTGCGCAAGGGGAATTGCGTATTTCATTGCCACTTTCTTCCACAGTAAATTACAAAGAGTGAGTCCATTGGAAGGAGATTTCAAACCATTTCTTGCCGTTGTAGAATTTCTTATAGGAGGGGGGGGGCATACTGTTGAGTTAGACTGTTAGAGTTCAACAAGAGGGAATCAACAAGTGGAACTGCAAGAGGGAACCAAGTAGAATGCTTGAGAGTTTTTCACTGTGAGCCTCCTAGGTTGGCTAATTAGATCTTTTGTTGAGTAGAGGACATTCCTCAATCAAAGTGATTCGGCTCAATGTTAAACCATGAGAAACACGTTACCCCTCTACCATTCATCACTGTCAGAACAATGACCGACTCCAAGCCCATAGATACACAGACAAAGCAAACATCCGGACTGCAAGTATTTTGGTATGATTTTAGCAATCCATTACAATAGATAGACCTATAACAAGACAGGGAAGGAACCGAGTGGTAAACGCGGCTGCAAAATATAGGTCTGGTCAACCATCAACATCCTAACTCTTACTGTGGGTGCATCTTCCCCACACAGAGAGTCAGAGTCTGATGATAACCAATGTCTTTCCTCATGGACAGCCCTGGTATTCCCCAGGACAGGG
>OOFJ01141434.1:0-23664 GCA_900323375.1 Benthosema glaciale
CTACACCTTTACAAAAATTCCCCCCAAAAATCGGGATGAACCTGTGTAGTCTATGGCTGCTCAAACATTCAACTTTAGAGAGAAACGGGATGTCAAAAAATACTCCACGGTGCGGAGACCAGAGAGGTGCATCTAATGAGCTAGGATAAGGGGGCTAGGATAAGACTTCCGGTGGCCTGGCCCTTCAGAATAAAAGTACCCGCTAAATTAAACAAAAACGAACAATAAATTCAGTATTTAAACACATATATACAACACAAAATATGTTTCTGTGTATTTTTATTACCATTTATGACAAATAATGAATAAGTAGCCTTGCCGAGCCATGAGGCCCATAGGACAGTTAATAACATTAACAAATTATCTAAATGGATAAATAATGTTCATTGGAGTGCATGTCGCTTACAAATAGGACGCTGGACACCAGACGGCTCCGCGAGGCACATGTTGTGACATATGAGCCGTCTGGTGTACACAGAAACATATTTTGTGTTGTATATATGTGTTTAAATACTGAATTTATTGTTTTAATGTGCAAATTAACCGTTTTTGTTTAATTTAGCGGGTACATTTATTCTGAAGAGCCAGGCCACCGGAAGTCTTATCCTAGCTCCCTTATCCTAGTTCATTAGACGCACCTTTCTGGTCTCCGCACCGTGGAGTATTTTTTGACATCCCGTTTCTCTCTAAAGTTGAATGTTTGAGCAGCCATAGACTACACAGGTTCATCCCGATTTTTTGGGGGCATTTTTGTAAAGGTGTAGTGTTAGTAAATAGCGTAACGTGAGCTGACGGTCACCAGTGACTTTTCCATTTACTGTAGTAGAAGAGATGCGGTGTTACACCGCGGATATGTCCTCTCCGCCCAAAGGAAATACGTTGTCTCCGACCATGGTACCCTGATCTGGATCGGTCTATACTGCATTAGGTTGTGACCATGCTTTTCTCCTCTTCGATGAGTCTGTATGACGCTACAGAAAAGGGGGCCTAGATATAGAGGTCAAGATCAATGTTATATTCATATATTATTATATTATATTAAGCCCACGTTCTATTTTGCCTTGGGGCCATGACAAATAATACACAATGCAGAGTATGTTAAGAAATGGATTTAAAGTTATGGCCCTGAGTCTATAATTCCACAATGCATGGCAAGGATAATAGATTTTCATTTTAATTTCTACTTCTTTCAGTCTGAGACAAGCCAGGAAATTATTTTAACCTGATAAATTTAACCTGTTGAGTGCAACAAATAAATCACAACAACAGCAAAGCAATGTTGTTGGGTTCAATCTGTCAACACTCACATAAACCACAGTGCTCTCCCACCCCCAAAGACTGAGCTGACATTTTGAAGAATGGTGATTGGATTGCGCTACAGCCTTGACATGCAAGGAAGAGCCAAGGATTGGCAGATAAAGTACGATGGCCATCTTAGGCTCTCAGCAAACACGAGCTGTGCAGCAGGTATAGGAGCCCATCCTAAACTACTGTGTTTACACTGTGTCCCACGGTGGAAATGGGCAGAGTGATGCAGATGGTGGCATTCCAGTCCAGGCAAGCAAATGAAAGAGGCCATATCAGTCAGTAAGTAATCTCAGTCAAGCAAAAGCTATAAAGTGTAGATCATGGGGTGCATGGGGAAGGTTGATTGTGCCCAGGAGAGACAATAAACTCTGTAATCACTTTTTTTCCCTCCACCACACTCAGCCATCCAATTAACAGCTCCTGGGACAGGCCCCAGATGAATGGAACCAACCAAGGGCAATGGTCACTTTCTTAATGAGGTTAAGCAAGCAGGTTAGCAAATAATACAATATGCTACAATAATGTAGCATAATAACAAATCTGTTAAAAGAAAGATGAACTGTAGCCCTAATGTCTATAAACCCCAAAACCCTGAGTGTTCATTTACCTCTAAGAGTAAGATTTACACTTAAATTCAAACATTATTTGCGAAATTTTAATTCAAGCATTATTACTTTTGATTAAAACAACTAAGCTTATCTTCTTCCTGGTATAATTCTGAGGCTAAACCTGCATCCTCTCCCTCTGTCCATGCCCCCTCAATTACATGGACAGCTTGTTATGTCATTTGTGTTCCTTCTTACTGCAGCCTCTCCAGATGTTGACCCTCGGCCTCTCCAGATGTTGACCCTCACAGGGGTATGAAGATGTGCGCCTGCCTGTAGTGGGGCTGCATCAGGAGGGATGGCGCTGGGCCATCAAACATAATAGAAGACAGGATATACTGTGCTCTGTCTTTATAATAATGCATTTTAGAACTATGTGATCGTCAGAGACCGCTCAGGATTACAGACTAGTAGACTACAAGCATTTGAAGAGTCAAGCACAGGCTCAGCTGCACCTGTGTCTGACTAGGTCCACAGAAGCAGGGAGCGATAGTCTGGCTCTCAAAGCAGCATTCAGAGATGAGGCAATTTAAGATCATTAGTGGCATAGATTACAAGGCATTAGGCCGCTTTGCATGAGGATCAGGGATGACGGATTTCCATAATACCAGAATATGATTTAATGGTAGAGAACAAGCACTACTTTTCATTGTCCACATTTTCACTGATGACATCCTCAACGTGGGTGGCAGATATAAAAACATGAAAATGCGTATAATATTGTCGTTGTCTGGAAATCTTGTATGTCCAAAACTGTTCATTTACTTTACCTAAGACATGGAAAAAGAACCTGTTTTCATTATGGATCCAATGCAGTTATTATTGTTAAATATTTATAAAACCGACAGACAGACTGGAACACTTTCACCCTCCAAACTATTGAAGATTGGCTATTTTCACTACTTTTGCGCAACACTGTTTTACAAGGCCATTTATTTACAGATAAACTAGGCTTAAATATGGAGATACAAAGTTTCTACTAGACAAAGAAGATATACAGCACCAGTAAGACGCCCTGAGGGCGAGAAGCACAAGACGCAGAGAAGACTGGGGGATCAGATCAGCATATGGAATGAATTCTGTACTGGCCATATACGGACTTACGGAGTGTGTCTTGAGTGTACAGAGTTTGATGAGGTCAGATCAACATATGGATGGGGATGGAGATCTAATTGTGGCACTGGTAGCAGTGTCCTTAGTGTGCAGGGTTTGATGAGGTTTAAATCAGCTAATTTCACAGTTTTGCTCTACACCATCGTATGGCAAAGGATAAACGCTCTTACCTCGCTCCGTATCGTAGAGGTACACGAACCTCTCCCACTTGTAATGGTCCAGGAGGCTGAGGACGGCTAATCGCAAACCGGGCCTCATCTGGATGACAAACTGCACGTCAGTGTCGGTGGGGAAGCTGGGCGTGATGAAGGAGGTGTGCAGAGCCCCGCAGAAAGAGGTCAGCGTGTTCATGGACTTCTTGTCGTAAAAGCCAAAGATGGCATATACTCCTCGTGAGAACTGGGAGCAGACTGGAAACAGAGAAAGAGAGAGATCAGTCCCCAGGTCAGGGGCAGACACCACAACATCCTTAACTATGTTAAGGATTTTTGTTAAATTCCTCTTGCCATTTTGTTTCATTGATTATATGTGCATGTTTCTGAATCCACTGAATCCATTCCCTTTGGATCAAAAGGTAATCTCAGCCAGGCCGACAGCTTCTTAGTTAAAGTGGGTGAGAATATTATTATCACACAAAAAGATGAAATCACCTTCCATCCTGGAGGCAAATCTTTCCGGTGATAAAATGGCCACCAATGTAATTAAAAAAAGTCAACCCAAGAAGGATCTCTTCACTGGTCAACAAAAACACCTTGAAGACCCTAACAGGAGCCCCCATACAAGGTTTCGTCTACTATGCATGCACCTCAAAGGCCCATAAAACAAGACTTCAGACTTCCCAAAACAAACTGGTCAGGCAGCAGGCTACTACTTGGCCTCACTACCAGAACCCACCTCACCCCTGCCAATTTTGATAGGCTGGAATGGCTTAGGGTTGACGACACAAGATTCGCTACACCACCAAGATTCCCATGTACCTGTCTAAATACTTCCTTTATGTCAACAAAGTCCACACTCACAACACCAGAGGGAGTTCAAAAAACCATGTGAAACCCAAATTCAGCTCAAACAAGGGATTAATTTAATTTTGCTCCTATGCCACTAAAATGTGGAATCAATCAAGATTCAATCAGTTTAACTCTAATGCCTATCATGTTGCTTTCTTTCACCCTGTGCTGTAGTGTGTAAAGCACTGTAAAGCACTGTGACAATGTCTGGATTCTGGAAATCAATTTGACTTCAATAAGTCGCTGGAAGAAGTCACAAACAAGCCCACTGCCAGGGTTCATGTTCATTCTGACAACAATCGATGGCATGTGAGACAGAGAGGTGAAATACTTTACAATGGCTTCACGTCTTCACATGTAATGAATCAAAATACATTTCAACTAGAACTGCACTCTGTCGAGTGCCAACTTACTTGTGCGTGAGCAGAGCGCAAGTACTCCCGACCCCTACGCACAAGTACCCCTATCTCCTAGCTGAACACTACACTACGATAAATTATTATAGTGACACTGTGAATGTTTTAAATTATGTATAAAGGATTTTGGGACCCAGATTGGTTACGTCATCATCAACAGTCAATAAAGGACCACTATTGTGATTCCTGCCTACTGTTACATGATCTGATGATACTGATCTTATCCTAATACTTCGTTCTACGAGACATATCTTCATTGCGTCACCATCATTAGCCAATTAGGGTCCTTAGTTACATCACTTTAGTCCTTGGTCCTTAAATTATTGGCCAAGGGGTTCTACCATTCCTACCCATACATACATACACAGATACACATACTGTACATACTGTACATACGTTACCTATTACCCACCAAACACCCAAAGATATCTTAATTACATCACAATTACATCACCATCAAATCCAGCCAATCAATGGGCAGGTTTCCCACCCACCAACAGCCGACCACAGTACTTGCGCTCTACTCACGCAGATTTTCAGGCCACTGCACAGCCTTTTTAATCCCTATATTGTGCAGATGAGAATCATTCAGGAACTCCCAGGACAGCCGTGGGAACGTGTGACGTAGCGGTAACGCTTAAAGGCACAGATCGACACCATTTTCACCGAGTTATGGTCAGTGTAAATGTTGTAACACTGCTATAGTGTGACTATTCTCATGGCAGACCTCTGAACAGCGCTTGTGCCAAGTTTGGTGTGGATTGTAGCAACGGTGCGCATGTGGCACCCCAGGGGACCCTGGTGGAGCCCCTGGGGGACCACATTGTGGTCCCCGATGTTTCTATTCTGATGGCATGCATGCCCCTGAACAGTGTTTGTGCCGAGTTAGGTGGCAAGTGATGCTCTCTGTGGCAATGCTCTGGCGGTGCCCTTCACTTCCCCTTGGACTAGATGCAACTGCTCGGCTAATCAACTAGAAATAATGGGGGAATCAGTGCATTGGCCACAGCTCTTAATGGACAAATACCCTGAAACACAACTGTGCAAGTGTTCTTTATTTATTTATTTCGTCCATTTGGCATAGGGCTGTGTTACTAGTGCTAGACTATAAACGGTGAATAGATTTACAACAAGCCTTATCTATTGCCATATGTAGGCTGATGGAAATTAGCTTTGGCTATAACCACTCAGTGCATTAGACATTATGTTGGTCTAATGCAGCATTTTATAGTATCTTTTAATTTTATTTGTACAATAATAAATTGTTTTACAATGCAAAATGGGGACATGTCCAGAGCTTGGCTCTGGTTTTCCTTGCTCATCTTTAATGGCAGCACTGGCAGTAATTGAGGTACAAGTTGGTGAACCCAGTAGACCCAGGGGCCACTACCTCTGACCATCTGGCTGCTCCCTGACATCGATAGTCTGTATGTCACACTGCTTCAGTGTAGGCTACCTCATCACTCGTTCATCTGGCTGCTCCCTGACATCGATAGTCTGTATGTCACACTGCTTCAGTGTAGGCTACCTCATCACTCGTTCGTGATGCGTGCATTCTAAAGGAACCGTGAGGTAATATTTAGGAAACCTTCGACTACTGTAACCAACAAGAGAAAAGATGATTTTGGGTTTCAAAGCTAAGTGGAAAATACAGCTCATTCACAAATCCACTAAATTCAACCTTCTATTTCTCCATCGGCCTATCACATTGATTCCTTCATGGCTTTTCACCTTGCTCTTCTCTCTCATGTTTAGCCCATTGACTGTTACTCACTATATACTTGACACTGGCGACAAAGTATATTGTGGTTTACTTGAATTTCAAGGAAACCACTGGAAAACCATTTATTTCAGTAAGAAAATCAACTTATAAATGCCATAACGTCCACATAGATGGAATTGTTTTGCCATAAATCCAAAACAATTGTCAATGTTTATGTGCGAATAGACAATGACATGCATATTATTGACAATGGTATGGTGGTTTAATCGTTGTGTTGGGAGGGCACATAATCACAATCTGGTGCAATTATGACACCTACACTGTGTCTCTTGACAAGATAAGAATTGAAGAATTGTATCTGCTTGCTATAATCAGAGATAGATGATGGTCCATGGGCACACATATGGCTTGATTAATGTCATTTTAAAGACCTAGAACATGTAGAATTTTAAATTAAATGTATCAAACTTTCCATTTCACGTTGTCTCTTTTGAGGGGGCTTGAGAGCCAGGAATTAAAAAAATGTCACAGCAGATGAATTACCATTCACTGGAGCCATCCTGTCCCAGATTCACTTACAGGGCACAACCATGGTTGTTTCCCCCAATAAATATCTCATGCTATCCAGAAGGGGTCATAATAAAAAATGCTGCATGGCTCTTCCTAACCAATTATATGCTCAAAATGGGCAACAGCAGCTTTGGTTTGTCACGGTTAAATAGGCAGCATGTTATCCTACTGGACAAATAAAATCATACCGGTACATCTGGGCTCATGAAGCAAAACTAGTAAACAAAACCTGTCTGCACATGGCATGAATCGGGACAGACGTTTATTTTACTGCATGTGAGAATCAAAACCATGGGCCGTTACGCTACAGTGCACTGCAGTTCTGAGCTAACCCATGCTTAGATGAATGAAAACAAGCCCTTTACTTCACCTCCTCCCTTTGTTTTAACATAATTAAGTTGTATTATAGACTAATACATGGTCATGTATTTTGGGAGGATTGATGAAAAATATATTGTCATAGAAATGAAGGCATAGACAGCACACGCACACTTCCTCAGCGTTGACAACATTGAGAAAAGGCCTATCAGGCCGAAATGTGTCCGTTGCTTGTCCATGAGAGGTACAATAACCATGTGAAAAGCACATGTATTGTACAGTATGCTGGCTACATCTTAATTGCTATTACATTATTGAGCCCTGCACCAAAAGACTTTCATCTATTCTGGATTCCTCTAATTGTCCACAATATATCGGAAATACAGTAGATCATGAAAGTATTTATTACATAGTCCAAAATATATTTTCAAATACTGTATTTATGTTTTTAGGCAATTTTGGTATGGCTTTACCTTAAGCATCTAACGTCATTCTCACACGTCCCGATCTAATTAACACCTTCTCCATCAGACGTGCCTTTGTGACAGTACCCTCCATCTCTCTCTCTCTCTCACTTCTCTCTCTCCATGTTTCACTCCTGCTCTTGACACCTCGTTAAACTTAATGGGTGGATGCAGCGGTCCCAGCAGCCCTGCATGACACTCAATTGTGTTTCTCTAGAAAACTTGGAGATGTTGAGATCAGAGTGCTAATCCCATACATACAGGCATAGCATGGTTATGTGAGCATACTGCACAACTCAAGAGATATGAGGGAACTAGGACCTGCCTTGTACTGCACAGTGTGCACCATGTCGCCAGTCTACAAAGTGAACTCTCAAAGCTTTACTGTTGAAGACAATGGAGTGAAGGAAATCACAACCAACACACACACACAAACAAACAAACAAACAAACACACACCACCCAACCTGGTAGCAGCTGTTCCTAAAAGAACACACCTGCATATTATGCTAATGTTCGAATCTTCATATGCCTGCTATCACGCTATCTGAATATGTCTTTGTTTGATTTAACCGGATTCTATCTCATATTCCCTTCTGCTCTCACTTCACCTCTACCCTCGCTCTTCTCCAAGAAATACAACAAAACGATGAAGCGAGGACGGAAAAAGATAATTTCACCCACTTCTTTACACCTGTAAACCTGTCATGTGATAAATAGAGCTGATTCTGAGTCTGAATCTGTCCTTAAATGTAACACCACAGGCAAGTCAGAAAATCTATCATTATTCATGTGACTGAGAACCTTATAAGAAGTCAAGAACTACTGTCAGAATTGGGTCTGGACTGGAGGAAGACTTCTGGGTAATACAGAGGTGAACAACACCTTGCATGGAGAACTTATAAATATATGATGGAGGAACGGAAAGGAGTCACTGAGAAGTACGAATGCAGAGGGAGTGTGCAATATCATTGTGTTTGTGCACTGTGAGGACAGATAATCTGCTTATGTGTGCACTGTTACCTAGGGAGGTTGTTTTTCTTTAGCTGTGTTATTACAAACCTAGTTAGGCAATCTGAGAACCCATCGGCAAATAAAGGAAAAACAGCGGCCTCTGAGTCTGTCTCGAGTCAAGACACTACAGCAGTAAACCTTTAGTTGATCTTACTAAAGCAGAAACATGTCTGAGGATCTGATATGATGTTGAGTGAAAGAGGATGACTGAGTACATGAGACACAAATGCTCTCTGGAAAGTTCTACATAGCAGCCTTTCCGTGCAGAAGACAGGATCAATTTACCATCATTTTCATAGAGGGGTGGTTAGAACAGATAGCAGCTTTGTAAGTTTAATGGGTAGGTTTGGCTTAACCATCGTATCGAATTTGATAGCAAATGTTAATGTTCTGCATACAGTATAGAACAGTTTTAGCTAAAACAACAGGCCAAGATGTTATGGGGTACAGCACGGAGCAGCGCATGATCGATCGACCACATGTCCGACCGTTGTTTCTTGGTCCGTTGGTGTGTTTAATCTGCGTGTGCATCCCAGATGTTGTTTCTCTTGCATTGTGTTTTGTTTTGTTTTACAGAAACTTTGCAGCTCTTGCTATTGTATTTAATTTCACATACAGTACATCACACAACTACTTTTCTCCAGGTGGGTATAAGGAGCAGCATGGCCTCTAGAGGGCATATAGCCAAACTGTGGAATTACATAGACCAGAACACCAGCCTACTGCAGAAGAACTTAAAATCGGGAACGGATGCTGCTCTGGTTATGCAATAAGCACAGGGGCAGTTTTACCCTCGGCGACAGAGCTTTTTCTGTAGCAGCCCCTGCCCTTTGGAACTCTCTCCCCTTGGAGATTCACCAGATGACAACATTGGACTCGTTCACCGTCTGCACTAAAGAGACATTTGTTTACTCAGGCTTTTGGCAATTAGTTTGTTTGTATGTTTTATTTTTATATTATTACTCACTGTACCCGCCTATCTGTGTCCCTTTTATGCCCATATGGCGATATCTGTCTGTCTGTGTTCCTTTTATGTCCATAAATGGAATTCCTTGCCAGACATGGAGTCCAGGTCAATACTATGACTTCATATTGAAGATATCAATGGTATTCCAGTATGGGGATTTGCGGATTTATCAATATCTTTTGGACAACTGGTTGGTGCTGCATCACATCAATGTATTGCTGCTGGTCAACCATACCACGAAACCCCAATAAACATACATATAGTGAGACAATCTGCAGCTGAAAGTATACTGTATAAATAAACTCTGTTGTTAAGCAAGCATTGGTATTTCTGGTTTGTTTCTGAACTACTGTCTGTTGGGATGTTCCATTACACTCACAGCAAATATGGACATAGCACAGGAAATGCATTATTTGCACTGAGTGGGCATTTCTCCTCAGGTATCATGATTCATGGTCACATATGAATGTAAGAAACATATACAGTAGGTTCCTCCATTTACTCAACTCAGTTAATCACACTTAATTAAATGGTGGGGCCGGTTATTTAAAATCATCCCCTGCTAAGTTGGATCGTCCCTAATCTGAGAACCACTTGTTGTATGCAGCCCACACATACTGTACTAAAACAACATCGTAGGAGGAAACCAGCCGCAGTGAAAGACAGACAGGGCCAGTAGACTCTTATATGGAAATTTCACCAGGGCTGTGCAGAAAGAAGCGCTGGTAAATTCCACCTACACATGCTTTGCATGCTGCAGGAACAAGAGCCCCAGACCATTTTAACAAGAGGCAGGGGAATAGAGCATGCTCCATACAGCCATGTTCTTCAAATATTAAATGAGCGACTTTTGATGCTCTGCAGCAGAAACGTGACAGTGAAGGTGATCATACTGTGTACTGTAAACAACTCATGCCAAAATGAAAAGATTATATGTGTTGCTTTTGAGGAGAGCGAATGATTCAATCATTTGGCATGCAAAATAGTGGCAGCAAAGTCATGATGGTGACATTTACTTGCTCGAGTTGCATATTACAGCATGAAAATGTCACCTTGAGTTGTAGTTATTACACTTATCACATCATTACAGAACAGTAATGCTTACATTCATGATTGTGTCATGCGATGTACCATTGTGCACATATTTACGGTAAGTGGTTATATTCAAATATTGTAAAACTACATTATAGATATCACATTTATGTAAAATAAAACAATACAATTCGTAATACAATTATGAAGTGAACTTAGGTATGATGCGTACTGTATGCAAGTCTTTGAAAAGCTGCAACTTCACATATATTCAGTGCACCACTGGCAAGGTTGACCTGCTTATTATTAGTAGTTCTATGTAGTTCATAGTTTGTCCTCAATAATGTTTAGGAAGCATTTAGTGAATTGCAGCAGCTTCCAGAGGCAGTGCTGCTTTGTGGGGCACATGATTAAGAGTGTTGTGTAAGACAGGAATATTGTGCCTCACTGCCATCACTGTGGCTTGTCAGTAATGATCACTCTCGCTCTGACATGTAAGCACTTTCTGATGCAGTATTATGAGGGCAGTGGGCACGGCACAGCCCACTATCTAACCAGCACAACTAAAGCAGTTCTGCCATTTCACAGCATCATTATCCACAGCACTGCTGCCTGCATGGACAGCCTGGGAAAGGTGTGGATGGGTTAAGCGAGAATAACGATCTTCTGACATAATAGTCGACACATATACTGCACTGTACATACATGTGGCTATTTTTGACTGAGCAGCAGAAGTCTGTGGAAGAAGTCTTCAAGTGATTTCTAACAGCCTCTTCTTTAATTGGTGATTTAGCTAGAAACGAGATTGTCTCCCCAAAATATTCTAAGCCATTCGTATGGTCTTGTGAATGTGACATGGACTGACAGCCTTAGCAACTAAATCCCTAAAGGCAAACATTCTATTTGGAAAATTATAATGTAACACTAACACAAGTCACACTGTAAACATCAGGCCACGTTATGCCTGCAGTGGCTATTTCAGTCTCTCTTCAAGTGGGCCAAAGACCCCCACACCACTTACTCTTCCACACAAGCATTGAAAATCCAATCCTGCTTTCTTGAAAGCTTCCTTAATTTGATTCTATGTTCAGACTGACTGCATTCAGAACAGAGCACAGTGCAAGCAGGTTTAAAGCCAGCGAGTCCGAGAGGATAGGTTTTATATTATCTATGTACGGCAAAGACACTGCATGAATGTGCATTGTATAATCACTTATCATCTTGTGATTACTTATTGGACATTACTTGTAGTGCCCTAGCCCTAAGCGTATTCCATTATCTCCATG
The DNA here is from genome assembly GCA_900323375.1 of Benthosema glaciale. Taxonomy (NCBI): domain Eukaryota; kingdom Metazoa; phylum Chordata; class Actinopteri; order Myctophiformes; family Myctophidae; genus Benthosema; species Benthosema glaciale. The sequence goes on from OOFJ01141434.1 coordinate 11,823, forward strand.
TGCCTTGTTATCTCATGTTCTGACCATGGTAATACATTAATTGTCAAGGTATTGACCGAAGTCTTTCTTGGAAGAAGCTTCTGGCCTTGTGAACTGGAGAGGTGAAATTCAAATACCAACCAGGCTTGTAGAACAAGCAATCGTAGGAAAGGCCCACAGTTGAACCCTGAGGCAGCTTAACAGCAGTGGTACAATTTCATAAGCCGTCACACACTGAGCATGGATGTCTCTGTTCCATCCAACCGACAGTTAATCAGTGGGGCTGGAAGTGTGCAGTTCTCTCTCCAGTGTGGTATTAAAGTAATACAGGAGCTTTACTGTGCCTCAAGAGAAATTGGGAACTAGCTTGAAAACTGAATAAAATTGTTCTAATGAAATTTGATCAAAGGGACATCTATTTCTGTGATAAGCAATGTTATTGTTAGCTCCGTAAAACACAGTATAAGAGGTCAGTAAAATGCATAATGTGTTTTTTGAGAATGCTTGTACTGCTCTGTGATGAAGAATCTCTGTTACACTGTGGTCAAAATTGCTACATTGCACAGTGCAGTATTATGAGACCATTACACATTTGCAAATTATTCGAAAATCCACTTTCAAGTTATCCAACATGTAATGGGTAGATTTTTTTCAACACTTAGCCTATAATGCACATCTGAATGCCTAAATGAATTATGTCTATAACCACAGGTCTACCGGAAAAAAACACTTAATGGATTTTGTACAAGCTGTGAAATTGCCAATACAATCTTATTCATTTTCCATTACCTGTCCTTACTTCAATTTGAAACATTTAATAGAACAACGCTTCAGCTTAATTCCACACTTACTAGATTAATAGTCCAGTCAAGGACTGGAGCCTTTTTCTCCACCCACTCTCCCCTGTTTTGACCCCAGCCTTAATGGACGACATTACGGCCTTCTCATTTCTGCATCTATGCGCACAAACCATCCTAGCCTGGGGCAAGGTGCCTCAAATCAACGTATGTACAGTAGTTCCTGTTCAATCACAGATTTGTGACATACTGTAGTCGTGAACAACACATCAGCCATGTCTTTGACACTGCAGGGAGGAGTACAGTATGGTCTACAATACAATAGCCTAACCATTCTATTATGAATGAATATAATACAATGTTCAAGCCAGTGTAATCTCTGCCATTTGATATTTTGTTGCCATTTGTAATGTAAAGCTCACTGTATTGTAGTTACAGTATGAAAAGCTCTGGAATAAAGTATATATTTGAATTTAGTGAGGTAGATTATTTTGTCCATACTCAAACAAACAGGAACTGCACACTTCACTACTGGCCTTCCAACCATTGACCCATGCGGTCAATATCACAGTCAATGCCATCAGGGATTTGCAACAATCATTACATAGTGACCCAATCAGAGGAGAGTATGTGGTGTCCTCCTTTACTCTGCTCACGATCCATACTGGCTACGCTAGACAGGAATGAAAAAGTTGGTTGTATACATTATGACTTCCTGTCTTTTAAATGATTGATATATGCTTTGCTTTCTCTGTTTGAGAAAAAGAGTACAAATTGTTGAATGAAAGGTAACCATCCTCTGCTCAGTAGGACCACCACTATCAAAACTGGATGTTCCAATCCATAGAATGAGACATGCAGAACTTATATAGTTAAATAGCAACATGTTATATATCATTTGGTGTAGGGCATTATGGACTGTGGACCAATGTGGTAATTGGTAAGATGGTTGAGCCTTTTCAATTGCATCTAGCTTAAATCGGACTAGATACATTTCTGGCCAAGATAAACTCTCCTGACAGCATAAAATAAAATACCACAACAAAGGATGCATTTTCTTATCCTTCAGCAAAAAGTTAGTTCCAAAGACCTTCTGATCTTTGTGATACTCCCTAGTTCCTATACATCCAGAAGTCCCCAGGATTGTTGAAATTACTTTTCCTAATTCATTTGTGACATTGATCCTACATTATATGACTACTGGTGATATAAATCTCTGTGTTAAAATTAAAATCTTCTTTTCCTTTCAGATTTTCCCTTCAGTGGTCGCCACAGTGAATCATCTGCCTCCATCTCACCCTGTCCTCTGCCTTCTCTTCTCTCTTTAAATTTTACATTTTTATCCCACGATTTTGTAGCCCATTTTTTCACCCCTGTGTCAATTATCTAATGTGATCCTGGGCTCTACACAGTGACACCCTCCGCCAACCTGGGGGGGCAGCGGATGGATGCATGAGGAGTCCAAGCTGCTTCTTTTCAGCTGACGGGGGACTTTCCCCGGCCGGACGTAGCGCGTGGAACGAACACGTTATTCCGACCAGTTCCTTTCCCCTCCATCAGGCGCCCCAGCTGGCCAGGGGGAGGCAGTTCAGAGACCAGGATTACTGCATGTTTTTTGTGAGGGTACCTACCCTAGGGGACACGAGGAGAACATGCAAACTCCACACAGCTGGGCCCTTTCACCAACCCTGCCTCGGGTATGGGCACTGATGACGCGGAGGAAGCACGCTGCCAGCACCCACAGCGTCCCTAGCGGGAATCGAACCCAGGACCTTCTAGCTGTGAGGCGACAGCACTACCACTGTTCCATCGTGCCCCCTGCCTCCACTTCTCTCACATCAACTAACTTCATGTCTCTCTTTCACTACAGCCATAAATCTTCTCTTTGGTCTTCTGGCAGTTCCAACCTCAACATCCTTCTACCGATATAGTCACTATCTCTCCTCTGTACGTGTCCAAACCATCTCAGTCTGGCCTCTCTGGCTTTATCTCCAAAACAACATTGGACATGCGCTGACCCTCTGATGTACTCGTTCCTGATCCTATCCATCCTTGTTACTCCCAGAGAGAAGCTCACCATATGAGTCTCTGCTACGTCCAGCTCTGCTTTCTGTCTTTTCCTCAGTGCGACTGTCTCTAAGTCTAAACCATACATACCAACATAGCTGGTCTCACCACTGTCTTTTACCCCTTCCCTTTTATTCTTGCTGATACTTTCCTATCATCACACATCAACACCTGACACTTTTCTCCACCCATTCCAACATGCTTGCACACTCTCCATTGCTCTGAAATGTTGACCCTAAGTACTTAAAGGTCCTCCACTTTCTTCACGTCTACATGTACACCCTGTACCTCACTGTTCCACTTGGGCTCCTCTTATTCACACATATGTACTGTATTCTTGCTGCGCCTAACCTTCATTCCTGTCCTTTCAAGGGCATATATCTCCACCTCTCTAGATTTTCCTCTACCTGCTCTCTGCTCTCGCTACAGATCACAATGTCATCTGCAAACATCATGGTCCATGGGGATTCCTGTCTAACCTAATCTGTCAGCCTGTCCATCACCATGGCGAACAAGAAGAGGCTCAGTGCTGATCCTTGATGCAGATTCACTTCCACCTTGAACTCCTCTGTCACACCCTCACCACTGTCTCACAACGTCCACATGTCCTGCACCACTCCAACATACTTCTCTGTCACTCCAGACTTCCTCATGAAATACCACAGTTCCTCTCTCTGCACCCTATGATATGCTTTCTTCAGGTCTACAAAGACCCAATGCAGCTCCTTCTGACCTTCTCTGTCAACATCCTCAAAGCAAATATTGCATCTGCAGTACTCTTCCTTAGTTGGCATGAAACCATACTGCTGCTCAGAAATGCTGGCCTCTGCCCTTAGTCTAGCTTCCACTACTGTTTCCCATAACTTCATTGTATGGCTCATCAACATCATTCCTCTGTAGTTTCCACAACTCTGCATGTCACCCTTGTTCTTAAAAATCACCACCAGCACACTTCTCCTCCATTCCTCAGACATCTTCTCATTCTCTAAGGTCCTGTTGAACGACCTAGTCAAAGATTCTACTGCCACATCCTCCTGGACATTTCCAAACCTCTATGGGTATACCATCAGGAGTCAGGACCAACCGCTCTTCCACACTTCATTCTCTTCAATGCCTTCCTCACTTCGTCCTCACTAATCTTTGAAACTTCCTGGTTCACCACGGTTACCTCTTCTACTCTTTGTTCTCTCTCATTTGCATTAAAATTACCTAATTACCCTTCTAATAAAAATCACACCCGTGTGAAGTGAGAGGCGCTCTTATCATCATACATCATCATACATCATCTGATTCTGGCCAAACAGAATTTGCATTCTCACCTTCGTCTTCAATGTTTGTGTTTACGCAAACACTCACAATTTACACACACGCACGCACGCACGCACGCACGCACGCACGCACGCACGCACGCACGCACACACACACAAAAAGCTGGACATAGACGGTCTCAAAAAGATAATAGCTCAGTGTTCCCTCTAGCTAGCGGTTCAAATTGCAGCAGGTAGCACTCTAAGGAATTAACTTTTTTTGCAAATATGATTGCACTATACCCGTGGTGACTTGTAATCTGGCACATGGGAAGGATTCCAATTATGATCCTAAGGAAGTGTTTTCTTGAGCTAATATAGATTAAAGGTAGAACTCAAATGCTGAGATTGAAAGTATTTCCTGTAATCATCTCATAAATGCAATGCTAGATGTGTAAACGTTAGCCGGGGTTACAGACACTAAGCCGATTTACATATGACGTAAATTCTCCTTTATTGTCAAGAGGAATTTAATCTTTGTGTAAGACAAAAATCATCCAATCTTGGGTTTTGAACTCTACCTGCCTTGATGTCCTCACCACACCATCGTATTGTGACAGGCTTTCGATGTTCAGACTGAGAGTTGCTGTTTCCACTAGGCAATGTGTCTATACGTTGGACCCTCTATGTGTTTTCTTCCCCCTGTTTATTGTGTATTGTTTTTCGCATTTTAGTATATATTTTTGTTACAGAGTGTACAGAACTTTGGATCAATGCCGTTGTTTTAAACATCTAGGCCAATAAGCGACAACCTTTAACATACCTCAAATCATTATTACAAATAAAGAAAAATGTGAAGTGACAAATATATGTTGTATCAGTCTACAATCTAGATCACTCTTGAATTTTATTATTTTTTTATTTAACTTAAAAGTAAACAACCACGATGGAAATAAAGGCAACAGCTAAAAGACAGCATCTGTGCATACATATAGTGCATTATCATTTGAGCTGTACCGTCTACTGACACTAATTAACCTGCGGACACCCATTTGAAAAGATATGCCAGTGGCCCCAATAAGAGAAGATTTGTATGGCTCTAGCAGAGATTCTCAACCTGTTCAATTTCAAGGACGCCCAGTTTGACATGCATTAGTCCTATTTAATGACATTTCTATCTCTGGGACCCCCAATTTATATTGTAAAATCAATGTTAATTTAACTCTGAGAGTGTACAAACAAATCATTTGGGTCCATTTGGTTCCATTTGTACACTCTCATAGTTACAGTCCCATAAGGGTCAATTCTCCATCAAGGCCCCCTGGGGTCCCCGGACCACCACTTTGGAAGTCACTGCTGTAGCCTAGCCTGGGATTTTTATCATCTGGTCTTGAGCGGATGGTAATTCATGTCATATTAAATGTGAGTGTACTTTCCAGAGAATATTTAGGTTCTGTATACCTTTGTTATCCCATAAGGAAATTCTATTTTATTGGGTAGGCCCTAAAATTATGATTGTGGGGAATTATTTCGGGTAGTTCTAATTCCAGTTGTGGTTTCCAGCCTGGTGACTACAAATCAGTGACGCGAGGTTAACTGTAGCCTACTATGAAGAAGCTGACTAAACCGTAATTACCAAACACAATTGGTTTGTTGTAGCCTGTACAAATTCACTCTTTGGCTGTAGAGCAATGTATGTTTGTCACTAGCAAGCAGTTCCATATATATTAGCATCGTTCTCCCTACCCTGAATCACTCACGTTAACATGCCCTTGAGCAAAGCAATAAAACTCCCTCCTCTTGCTTGATGACCATGGCAGTGGGCACAAGGAGGGAAATTACCATCAGCCACCATCTAAATTATGGTGAATTATGGTGCTTGATATGCAGCCATTTGCAAAGTGTTCTTGTCTGCATGGTATCATTTTTTCCACTCCACTATGAGAGGAATGTTTTGCATTCCCAAATAAAAACCATCCACAGGTGTGTGTGTGTGTGTGTGTGTGTGTGTGTGTGTGTGTGTGTGTGTGTGTGTGTGTGTGTGTGGAGAGAGAGAGAGAGAGAGAGAGAGGGAGAGGGAGAGAGAGAGCACTACACTAGTGTTTTTTGCTACACAGGAACTGTCCATGGTGCTCATTTTTTGCTATTAAACAGGAACTATCCAAGGAATCATCTCCTTCTCCTGGTCCCTGGTTTAATCAATTTCCACACAACCATCACAATAGGCTTAGTTCACGAATAAATAAATAAATAAATAAATAGATACATAAATAAATTAATAACTTCATCTAAATTATAGAAAGTGTGCATGGTAGGCTAGCTGGCTCTCTTGCTGCAACAACAGGTTTACATGACGTTGTTTGTATATATTTATAATATATAATAATTATAAGCTACATATATATATATAATGGCAAAAGTGATACTCACAAGCATGTGTGACAGAAAAACTGTTTGAGGACTCAAGGTTGTCGACATTGTAATTGAGATGGAACGGTTTCTCCGTCGCATTCTGGTTGGTGTTATATAGTTGTACAGCAAACCTGAAGGCGCTGTGCTCCTGCACTGTAGAGCGCATAAAGAGTCCACCTGTGCATGAAAGAATAAATGATCATGTAATTATTGTCAAATTAATTGTTTAGATATAAATAACAACGTTTTTCCACGTATCGTGCGAGTGAAGACAATCCTAGCAACAGTCCCACTGCAGAGGCTGACAAACTTCTGGTCGCTATACATAATATTGTTTTTGATTATTTCAACTTCAGGGAAATTTCCACCCAACGCCACAAAGGACCGCAGATCAGCTAACCTTTCAGTGTAAGTAAACTTGACAAATAATGATATGCAAATAAACCAGTGCGACATGAATCCGACACTTGTACAAACATACACGATAATTAAAAAAAATAAAATCTATATGCAAGTCAGGGGAGGGAGAGTTATAACTTACCAATGTTGATCTGATTTGGAAACGCCGCAAACGATTTCCCAGAAAAATATAATAGGAAAAGGACGGTCGCTCTTGCGCGATACCACATTTTCTCCGACAACTGAAATCAACTCCTTGGACGGACGTGATGAAGGAAAATCATGGAACACAGCTGATGCGCAAAAAAAAGAGAAATTCCCCAAGATGTGTCCGGTCTCTCTCTCTCTCTCTCTCTCTCTCACTGCTTGCACCCACAACTGCAAATGTGTCAATGCATGACAACTACTACACCGCCAATTATCTGCCGCTAAAAGAAAAAAGGCACTGATTTATCTCAAAGATGGTGGTGGAGCGAGAACCTGGTCTTATATTGTGAATAAGGAGGATCATCCAATGAATTGGCCAGCATGGGGACGTTTATCAAACTTGATCTGACGTTGAATTAGAAGAGCAACCTCCGTCCTCACGTCACTGCAGAGTTGTGGTGTGGTGTACGTGAAACGGCGCAGCCACTGGTGTAGGCTATACTGTTTGGCGGCAATAACAGAACATCAGTATAGGCCTATAGCATAAGTAGTCTATAGTGAATGCAGTCTTATGTTTGGCCATATCAAATCATAAATGATTCAAATTAATACACATCACACAAAAATCAATCAATGTAGCCCAATAGCTATACATTTAGCTATACAATAGCTTTAGCATTTGAAATAGCACACACGCACGCACGCACACTCACTCATGGTCAACCTTAATAGCTACAATAATTTACAGCAGGGGTTCTCAACTTTTTGGGCCCAATACCCCTTGACATATTTACCACCCTCATTGGAACTATTTGTATAGTTACTTTTCAATCAAAGTAATTTCATAGTCAAACAGAAAACACTATAGGCTACTACTACTACTACTACTACTACAGGGCTATTCAACTAAATTGTTCAGGGGACACATTGTTATAACCCAAGGGGCCAGACTGCACCTGCACCCCAAGCTTTTAATCTCATATGTACGCTTGACACAACAGGGCTGCTGGCTATTCACATTTCATATAATTCATATAGTCAAAATTACAGCAGTAGATTTTCATCCATGTTTAAAGATACAATAATTAATTCTGCAATGACTGGTCATTCCTCTGGAAGAAGATACGCCTTATCTTGCATCGATTGGCTAGCTGCCATATCATCCCAAGACATTATAAGGCAGCTGACCAATCAGCACAATCTTATTTAATACCCTCCCAGGTCTTTTATCACTCCTCTTCCCATGCATATATTCTGATCTCTGTGCGTTTTGTTGGACCTGTCTGTTTTCTGTGGTCTGTGTGTGTGTGTGGTTTATTGATTTGATCATGATCATTCTGTGATCATATGATCATATCGTATCAACTAGACCGGTGCCCGGCGGAGTTGGTAACAATGGAAGTTGGAGTTCCATGCCCCACCCAGCTATGCAATAACTGTTGTCGAGTCAGAGTACCCGTTTCACCCATCTGTCCCAGAAATGGGTGATATATGGATATCACCCATATGGAGATTTCTGTATCTGTCTCTCTGTGTCCCTTTATAAGGAGTTCGGTGTCAAGCATGCCCAAATATGGAGTGTTGTGATGTCAGACCATATGGAGCATGGGAAGTGGCCCTGTCCAGAGCCCGGGCAGAGGCCATGAAGTAGGTGTTGGGCGAACGGTTTAGTGTACACATGTATGTACATATGGAGTCCAAAATATTGATGGAAAGAATGAAACATTTAGAAAGCTCTACCACCTCAAAACCAAATCAGAAGATACCAGAAGCTGGTTATGAGTCATCTTCAATATGTCATGGAAATTTGAAGTGCTCCAAATTGAAGTCTGCAATAGGATAAACTACTAGCAAAATGAACAAACTTGGTATTGTAATGCATCCGTGAGTTGCATATTTCTGCCTTCTGCCACTTATTTTTATTTTCTCCTCCAATTGTAGTGTAAAATGAGCTTTTTGTGCGGACCAAAAATATGCTTGAAATAACATCGTACTTGTATGAAATCCTGTATTGTAAAGATGTATATGTGATACTGATGCTTGGTTATTGTAGTCACTCTCTCTTCACTACAGGTTAGTCTGCGGGTGCATTGAGCTCACAGATGTCAGATGAGGCCACTACCACTACACAGCTCTCTGGCAAACTACAGACAGGTTACTACAGCCCTGTGCTGCTGCTGTTGCAGGCAGCACTGCATCATGAGCCCTTCTGGTTTCCAACAAGATAACACCATTCTGGCTATGTGCCGGTGATCTTGACCAAAGACTCAAAGTAACCTTTAGTAAAGTCTTCAGGGTTAAAGTGATTCTTTGTCGTCTGCTTAACAATCTGCTTCAACCACATGATGAACTCTAGCACCCGTACCACAAACATTCAGCTAACAGATCTACAAGCTCACAACATATCAGGTCCTGACGGATTGTGAGCTTGTAGATTGGCTATTTTCAGTGAAGATATTTAGTGTAGAAGGGGAAAAGGAAAGGACCAAGTACAGTATAGAGCCCTGGGGATCCCAACACAGTATATTGGGTTTAAGTGGCTAAGTAATCATCTCTCTCTCTCTCTCTCTCTCTCTCTGATATACACACTTTAATAAGGTTCAATTGAGTGTAAATGTCAGCATGCCTTTCCAGCACCTCCTATGGAGTTTTTAAGTAAACGTGGCATTTATAAAGTGATGACCATATGGTGGGTGCAATTAATAGCAGGGTGTAGTTCTGGCATCGCCAGCAAGAGCTTAAATGGCACTGTGATGACAAACCTAAATAGTATAGTGACAGAACATTTCTCCAAATGTTTGCCAAATGTTGTTGGGATTGAATGAACCATGCACATAATTAGACACATACTATATTGGACAACCAGATAAATGCAGACATTGCAGCACGCATACTTAATATTACTTGTCAATACAAATATGTCAGAGTCTGTGAACTCAGTCCTGCTTTATATTTAGTAATAGCTTGTTATAACCCACAGAATTACACACTCACACAAGTTGTAAGCCTGAGGGAGTAGAGTGGCCTAAATACAGGCAAATGCAGTGTCCCACAAAGCACCATGAAGAGCATGCACAGAGCTACAGTCAGACACATCAGCCATCTAGAGTAATTAAGTCAGCAAAATCGTTTTTCAACACTCCAGTCTGCCTGCTTTTAATCAGAATCTTTTCAATTGAGTGAAAATCTCGTCAGACAGGCCACATACCAGAAATAGACTTGCGTGAGAAAGCCTTGGGTATAATCACTTTTTCATTTATTTTTCATATTCTTATTATTCATATTAGTAGCAGTAGTAGCATTAGTGGTTATATTTTCATGATGGGTGATCCAGCAGATATGATTGAATTTATTACTTTATTCATGGTAGCCACTTTCAACCTGGTTTCTATATATATTTTGGTAATTGGTCATAGACAAAACTAATTAAAAAAGAACAAAATACAGCATATCAACAAGCTCCCAACATGTGTTGTGAGCGTTTAGATCGGCTAATTGTTTTCTATTTTGATGCCACTGGCATGTCACACGTGTAATAAATGCTGTGCTTTGTGTGAGACATGGCAGCTAATGCCAATAGCATTACCCAAGTGATGAGTACAGTAATCAAGGGACTTCTGAAGCGATGTTTTTAAAGTCATTAAAATGAAACAGACACAGTGCCAGTAGGTGTGTAGCTATACTCAAGGACGAGACAAGACAAGCCAAGAATAACCAGACTATGACAGGTCAGAAAGTTGAGAAGTACAAAGAACACATTGATTTCTATCAAAGTCTCACTTTTCTAATGTTCCCTAAGAAAATGACCACATTAGTGTTGATGCAGCTTCTTTCAAGTACTGTACTGTAAGTGTTCTGAATTGAAAGCAGGTCAGTTATTTTTTTAGCAAGGTTTTTACCAGCTTCCTCTGAAGTGTTAAATATAATTTATTTCTATTACTTTACCAATATGATGGTGCTAATTTATGTCAAGAGGTTGCAATACAAAACATGTACCGGTTGCTCAGCAATAAAGTCAAAGGCGGGAGACTTTCACAGTTAACCGATGTCTTGTGTGTCTGTGAACAGTTAAGGTCCTTTCAGATGAGCAGCGATTTACGCGCAGAGTAATTCATTTTCAATGAGACATTATTTTGTTTTTGTACACACGGATAAATCGAGTATTTCCGTTACTGCGGGCCTGTGAAATTGTCATGCTCGTTCCGTGCACACTCCTGTGACTAACTAGACCTGGATTGTGTTGAGCTTTTTTTATGCTTGCGTTAAGAATCTGCGTTAATCGCATGCCCATCTGAAAGTACCTTTAATCTGTTCACTGTTTGCAAGGAATCTTGGGAAAATTGTGCCTTCAATTTTGACACGCGTCCCAGAGCCGGAAGAGGCGTCTATCTTTATCATAGAGTAATAAAGGCCGAACTGGAGCCCCGCCATCCCTGCTATTCATTTCGATGGAAGTTGCTCAGTGGTGTTTTGAAGCACCCGGAAGAATGATCTACTTCCGCATGTGTCATGCAAACGAGCTCAATGTTAAACCCCACCTCCAACGGGTTTCCTCGTCATAAATCCACGGGTCCGCCCGCAATTCATGCTCTAACCAGTCGGGCCGAGTGCTTCAACATTGGAGAGCCTCCCTGGGGGCTTGACCTTTATATGTCTATATGGTGCACGGCTAAAAAAGTTTGGGAACCGCTGCCAGGCCATCCGCCATTTTGGGTTTACTTCGAAACAGACTCTTAAAAGACATATTATAGTACATCGTTGATTGATTGATGATTTTCAGCTTTATCGTCCAAA
>OOFJ01141434.1:23684-35384 GCA_900323375.1 Benthosema glaciale
ATTTTTTTAGTGAGGTTTTTACCAGCTTCCTCTGAAGTGTTAAATATAATTTATTTCTATTACTTTACCAATATGATGGTGCTAATTTATGTCAAGAGGTTGCAATACAAAACATGTACCGGTTGCTCAGCCAGACAAAGGCCATAAAGTCAAAGGCGGGACACTTTCACGGTTAACCGATGTCTGTTTGTGTGTCAGTGTGAGCAGCGATTTACGCGCAGAGTAATTCATTTTCAATGAGACATTATTTTGTTTTTGTACACACGGATAAGTCGAGTATTTCCGTTACTGCGGGCCTGTGAAATTGTCATGCTCATTTCGTGCACACGCCTGTGACTAACTAGACCTGGATTGTGTTGAGCTTTTTTTATGCTTTTTTTTTTGGAAGAGGCGTCTATCTTTATCATAGAGTAATAAAGGCCGAACTGGAGCCCCGCCATCCCTGCTATTCATTTCGATGGAAGTTGCTCAGTGGTGTTTTGAAGCACCCGGAAGAATGATCTACTTCCACATGTGCCATGCAAACGAGCGCTCAATGTTAAACCCCACCTCCAACGGGTTTCCTCGTCATAAATCCACGGGTCCGCCCGCAATTCATGCTCTAACCAGTAGGGCCGAGTGCTTCAACATGGGAGAGCCTCCCTGGGGGATTGACCTTTACTGTATATGTCTATGGGGTGCACGGCTAAAAACGTTTGGGAACTGCTGCCAGGCCATCCGCCATTTTGGGTTTACTTCGAAACACACTCTTAAAAGACATACTATAGTACATCGTTGATTGATTGATGATTTTCAGCTTTATCGTCCAAAACCATGAAAAACGACATACTACAGTATGTCATCGAAAACCATGGAAAAACTATAGTATGATGTTTTGCCCAAACAAGGCAAGGCCGTTTTCCCAAGAGTCTTTAACTCTAAGAGTGTAACCAAATGGGTCCATCTGGATCCATTTGGAGACAGTGTTAAATTAACAAGCTTTTATTTACTGTGTAGGAAAATAAAGAATGGTTGACTTGTCTTGGGCCATACTTTTCATTCACAGGGTTGACTGTTTCAACTATTTACATAATTTCAGTACACAGCATTTGCTAGATCTTCACCAACACACAAGATAACTTGGATTAGCCTCATTCTTCTAACCCACTACAGGGATACTGTAGTATAATACTGTAAAAGTCAGTTTGAAGATTGGACAGAACAGTTCACCGCATTCCCCCAAGCAATGCCCCAGACATCCTACATCTATAAATAGGGTTGCTTGGCTGCCTCTCTGGCTGCCGTTTTACCCTGTAGCATGGCCTGGCGCGGCAGTGCGCAACCATCCACCATCCTCTGATCCAGGCACCCAGCGCTGGTGGTGGACTCCACTGACTTAATGGATCACATCAGCCTCACACACAGCACCAAGTTTTCTCTGGCCTCAGGTCCTCAAGAACTTTGACAGAATATGTATTGGGGCGCACAATCCCAGGTCCATACCATAAGTGATGGGCCTACAGTAATATTCTCTTCTGAATACCAAATAAAGGAATGGAATGCTCTCTCCACAATACTTGCCAGCATCTGCATGCGCATGGGCTAAACATGACTTTGGGAGTACAAAATGCAAAGCTGATGTTTATTAACAGATACATATGAATTGCCATTATGGCTAATAAAGGCAAATGAAAGCAGGATTTATTCATTTAACCAGGAAGGTCAATGAAGAACAAATTCGCAATTACAATTATACGCTGCCTCTCACAAGCCTCTCATAGGGAAACGTAATTGGGAGAAATTAAATGCACAGTAAAGATGGTGAGGAGAACAGAAGGACAATACTAATAAATATGATATAATATATGGAAAATTACAAAAATAGCAGGTAACAAGAGAAGTATACTGGAATATAGTGTCTTCGAAAATATAGGGAGGTGCACTGTCCTGTTTTAAGACATATATTGTGCAAGTGTGTTGTCTTTCTGCAACACACTTGAATGAGGACTGGCCTCAGGAGGACACGAGTTTGGGGACACTTTGGTAATATATGAAGGGCAGAAGATATATTATGGCCTAAACATGACATTTATAATAGGTTCCCCATCAGGCCATCTGGACTTTTATAAATGAGCATCAGGCCGCGATTTATTTATTTTTTATTTTTTAACTGGATATGCGAGACTGGCAAGTTCACAGAGGAATACAAAATGCAGTGCTGGCAAAACTAGCAAAATCATAAAACATCAAGAGCTCAAGGAATGCTTTTGCTGCTCTTTCAATGACAGCAATATAATCTGCATGGCTGAAAAATGTTCATCTGCAAAATGGTGAAGGATGAGCATTGAGCTTTATGAGCTTCATATGAATCATGTGAACTCTGAATAAAGTCCCCCCAAAAATGACCGAAAAACAGTCACTAGCACATGTACTAGCACATGTATGTACAAAAGTGTTTACCATATAAAAGGAGTGAGATATATATATACCGATTTGTGTGATGTTATCAGCTTGTATACTGGCTATTTTAGGCACACAAGAACATAGTATGACACGGAAAGGACCTTGGAACACACTGCAACAGTCACAGGCCTTTGTAAAATACAGGCCTTTGTAAAGTACTGTGGACACTCCAAAAGAACACAGGCACAAATCCTTGATTATGGGGGATAAAATCCTTGAATATGCAGGCTAAAATTGTGGCAGGTTGTGAAATATGCAGATAAATTAGAAATACAAAAAAGACGAAATATGCATATGCATGTTTTATGTGGTGAAATGTGCAGGAAGTTGCAAAATATGCAGGACGTTATGCACCCTTTTTGGGAAAAACAATTACCCCTGTATAATCTGCACCATTTGGCTGATTATGCAGTAAATTATGAGATCGCATAATCACATTTTTTGGAGGGTCTAACTGTGTCTGAGCCCACTTGTCTGAGCAGTGATCCAAGGTTGTTTGCTTGGACTGTAGAGATTGGCACATGAGTGAGTTTTGTACGCTAGGAGCACCAACTTGCTCATCCCACTCACTTATGTTACATGCCATTAATTCTGAATTGTTAATAAATGAGAGCTGAGAGCTTGTCTCCCTTGCATTCCTCTGCTCAATTATTCATAAGTTACTATGTTATTTGCTTCACTATAATCTTCCAGCCCAGCTGATGAAAGTGAACTGATGCGTTTCTTTTTACCTGGCTTATGCATTACAGGAGCAACAGTGTTGACATGAACATGTTTTTCGAGAGACAGGTTTGCGTGAGCGTGGTTATTTTACATTTAAATCAAATAGACCTATGGTTGAGGATTATTCTCACCCATATTCTTGCCAGCCTAAGAACCTTCATCTATGTCTGTATGCTATTGTTAATAAATGTAGTTTATTGTGCATACATTCATATATCTTCAAGTTCTTCGTTGGTCTCAAAATAAAGAAACTGTATAGCTAACCACAAATCAATAAAATCCTAACCTAAAGACTAAACCTAGACTAAAAACATAAAATAATCTGATTTATTTAATAACACTGCCCTCTGCTGGTAAAGAAATATCAACACCTAATTTTCATTATGATACTAATTGGTAAAAGTGGTTATCAATGCTATGTGTTTGGAAGCAACTTTCTACATATTGCTATGAACACATTTGGAAACATGGACAATGTAAATGTCATGACAATGTAACAGCAGCCTAATTACTATTACACATGCTAGGGTGGCCTAAACTAAATGCTGTTGAGATGTTGTCTGTATACTGTAGACTGTAGAGTACAGTAAGTACT
This sequence comes from Benthosema glaciale, assembly GCA_900323375.1. Taxonomy (NCBI): domain Eukaryota; kingdom Metazoa; phylum Chordata; class Actinopteri; order Myctophiformes; family Myctophidae; genus Benthosema; species Benthosema glaciale. The sequence goes on from OOFJ01141434.1 coordinate 27,445, forward strand.
ATAATAATACATATGTATTATCCTGTCAGCTTTATTAAAAAACAAAAAAACATTTCAATGATGAATTTTTCATCAGAACAGTACCTTGTTTTAGGTGTAAATAAACTATGACCTCAAGATATACAGACTATGACTTCTGTAAATCATCCGACTCCGTCAACAATTGTCTCTTAATAATTCATAAAAATATTCCACTTAAAAATAAATAAACATTTGAATTGCAAATATTCATAAATTTGAAAAATAATTATTAGATTACGTTTACAAATAAGACATGACAAAAAGCATGGTAAAGCTAGCTAAAAAAAAACACTACAGATCCCATCTCAGTGCGTTCATCGGTCTTCCACACCAGTGCAGAAGATGGAGCCAAGTTTTGTATTTATTTGATATTCCTGTCAGGCTCCACTTTGCACAGAGGCACAAGGAAAAGCCCACTGGCTCTATGAAGTCATCAGTGTCTGGTCTGGCCCTGCAGACAATCAAACTAATCCAGCATCTCCAGACATATTTATTTTCTTGACATTAGTCATATGAAGACCTTTTTATTGCTCAAACCCATTACCGCTTTGGCGATTATTTTTGAATCGTCAAAGCAGTGATGGATGTTGAAAACCTTACTTGACTATCAGCTGTGTGGACTGGCTACGGGTGGCCCTACACTGTCCACATGTCCCTCCTCCTCAGCCGAGTCTTCTGAACTGTTGACAACTGCAGCACTGAGAGCCTGGAGGTCGTCCAGCACAGACAGGAGTGTCTCTGACGGAACACAAACAGACAATGGTCAGTGGTGTGCATAGTCAATGTAACAGTGGCTAGTATGTTGAGGAAGGAGGTTAGGCCTCAGTTATACATAGTTGCGTGTGGGTGTCGTGCACCGAACATAGCAGATCTAACAACCTCACAACGCATGGCAGCTTTACCTTTAGCGTGGAGCTGGGTTTCCGCTCTGACAACACTCTTCTCTGAAGGCCAAGCCTTTTCCCCCAGAGCAGTCGAGTGCTGCAGCACTGTGGTGCGAGCCTTCTTGTACTCGTTCATAAGTCCTCTCTCATGAATAGTGGCCTGTAAAACAACAATTCAGCCCAAATGAAGACAAAAATATATATAACAGCATGATAGAGGTTTATCATTAACTCCCTGGCCATGCATTAAATGTCTTACCAAGAGTAAGTTTTTGTCTTTGTCCTTCTGTCTCAGCTGCTTATGCAAATCCTCCAACTCTCTCTTTGTGCGTTCACTCTGCAAACGCTGCGCTTCTTTCTCCTGATCCCGTTCCCTCGCTGCGTGCCTCTCAAACTGTCTCAAAGTCATCACTGCAAGAGGCACGAGAGAAACATGAGAGAAACAGTCAAATCATAGTCACTAATACGTTCACATCTTGCACACAATAACCTTATAATTGAGAATAATCAATTTATGGAAATAATTCAACTGATCAATTTGCTCTATCTCAGGAAGAGATGCCATGATCATAACACATTTCTCAAGGAGAAATGACCAGAGAGAGAATAGACAATCAGGTTTCTTGTATCAATTGTCACCGTCAATTACGTGTATAAATCGCATGGATTTTGATTGCAATGTGTATGTTCATTGTAAATGCACCTAGGTGCATCTTAATCCCAAGTGGTGTGATGTGTAAAATACTAAGGATTTTTTTGTGATCAGATAATCAATTCCATTCAACACCACCACAGGGAGTGCAGTGCCTGGCCTTGAGTCAGTCATACACGGTTGTCCAAAACCACCACAAAAGGCTCTGACCAGGCTCTGGACAGGTCCCCTGCCCGGGCTTAGGACAAGGGCCTTAATTAGCCAATAATAGATCACACCCGATCACCCCTAGATCTCCATATATGGAGCTGGCCTGTTCTGACATCACAATGATGTTCTGACATCTGTGCAGACTCCATATTTGGGCATGCCTGACAAAGAAGCATGCTTTAAATGCTTAGTATGAGGTATAAAGTACAGCAGCCTTGTGTTCATACAACAGAAATAAATATTGGGTATTGAGTAAGACTGACGTTATGTATCTTTCAGGACATTCACTGCTTCGTCACAACCATTACTCTATGGCTCTGGTCTCAGCAACTGCAGTGTATTTTTTTGACATTCCGAGGTGTATATAATAATAATAATAATAATAATGAATTGTCCAGTATGTTATAATGAGACTGAAGGTCCTGCAATACATTTTCAACTATTCAAAAATGTTGACAACGATTTATCAGGCTTTGGTGGCTGGTTAATGCCTTCATACCTGCTTTTGTGTGCTCTCTCCTGGCGCTGCTAAGTTGAGCCTCCATCTCCCTCAGCTGCTCGGCACAGCAGCTCTGCGTCTCAGACACCGTCTCCCGCAGGGCTGATGACAAACAACAAAAACAAACACTTCAGCGTCTCAGGTAATGAGAAACACAGTCCAGCCTGATTTTCAATTTACCTCAGGGGGAGATGGACTGAATCTTAACACATTTCTAGAGGAAGAATCGACAGAGAGAGAGAGAAGAAACCAACAACAACCAAAGGATTTGACTGAAAACAATAAAATAAGTATGGTCATAAGGGCAGTGTCATGTCTGTCTGACCCTGTTCACTGTGTTCCCGCTGACTGTGCAGCTCTGAGCGGAGTTGCACCAGGTTGATGTTGGTCTCCTCCAGCTGTGTCTGGAGATGCTGCAGTCTCTGCTGCGCCTCCTCTCTGCCAGACACCGCCTCATGGCGCTCCGCCTGACTCTGTTCCAACTCCTGTTGCTGCTGCCGCAGCTTACTCTCAACTGGAAGGCACATGGAGAGATGCAATGTAACTATTAAAAAAACAAGGCTGTTGGCGGTGAGAGTGTAAAGTAGTACAGAATTGTACAAATGCTCACACTGCTCTCTAAGATCAGCCACCGCGTTCTCAATGAGCTCTGGGGTTCTTTTCAGCTCCAATGTCAAGTTGTCTCTCTCTTCACACACCGAGTTGACCTCTGCCTGGAGGCTTCTGATACTGTCCATGTAACACACACAAAGAAAGGTGGTGATGCAATGAGGAAGGCAGAAAAGGATACAAGCAAAACATCTCCCAAAACAATACCTTTTAAGTAGGGATTGTATGGCTAACGGGACTGTAACTGTGTGACAAAATTAATACTAAACCTAACCTCAGTAAAACTATACCTAAGCAACCTAACCCTAACCTCAGTAAAGCTATACCTAAACTTAACCTCAGTAAAACTATGCCTAAACAACCTAACCCTAACCTCAGTAAAGCTATACCTAAACCTAACCTCAGTAAAACTATACCTAAACAACCTAACCCTAACCTCAGTAAAGCTATACCTAAACTTAACCTCAGTAAAACTATGCCTGCCCGGGGGTGTGGTTATAAGCACAACCCCAGCATGGATTTTGAATGTCAGCTGATAAACTCATACCTATCATCAGCCTGGTCTGTCATTCTAGCAGACTGCTGGACTTTCTGCAGAGCCACCTTCCTCATTATCAGCCCTGTGAAGCAAGCAACAATATAATAACAATATAAAAATTATTCTGACACACAAACTTGTGATGTGATATTGTTCACCACCTGCAACTATACCTTGGATTGTCTGTACTCTTCTTTTAGCAAACGTTAGCCTTTGGGTAAACATGTTGAGTCGTGCTTGAGCTGCATCCACTTCCGCCACTTTGGCCTCAAATTCAACGCTGAATCTATAGTACAGAGATATTCATCCAGCAAAAGTGTTAAAAATGTGGCATTACAAAGTCATTTCATTTTGGTAGGTATGTGATGGTTACTATGCTCTGGCTCTCTATGGAAATGTACATGGCATTTTCTCTTATTGATCCATTTCTTCAACATTGTTCATTATTGATTTACACTACAGGATCAACTCACTGTATGAAGGTAAACTTACCTCTGGAATGCTTCTGTCAAGGTCTTCATATCAGAATCTGCTTTATGACTCTGGGACTTCAGCTCTAAGTTTTCTTTGACAACCTGGGCCAGCTCCTGTTTCACCGTCTGGGAAGCCAAACCCCATATGCTGCTATCAGATTCATTTGTACAAAACCTAATACACAATTATGAAAACAGTTCAATATACTCAGCCGTCTTCTTACTGTAACTACTCTCATCATGGCAGGTGGCAACTGGTGTCCCCATTTTGGGTAGTGTTTATAAAATAGCAGTCATACAAGCTCCAAATGGGATGTGCAGAAATGTGTTATGAGATTGTAGAATGCATATACTTTCTGCTGCAGTACCATTGTACAAAGAAGTACAAGATTATTGGCAAATTTCCCAAATACTGATAAACATATTTTGTCATGTGCTGTAAACAGCTCCTTCTGCTGTAGAGAAAGAAACCATAGATTATTCTGAAACAATGAGTCAAGAAACCCATATGATTTGTTCTTGCACAAACCTCCCTGGCCACTCTCTCCAGATCCAGCTCAGCGATCCTGTCATGCAGACTGTGTTGGATCACACTAGCCTGGTACTGCTCCTGTTTGACTTGCTGCTCCATGGACTGTATCTATAAAACAAGAAAATAGCATTTAACAGAGAAGCATTTAAATAATAATAATAATCAACAACACAATACTGTATGTCCTTATGCCAATTTGTTCTCATATGCGTTTTCTCATGTAACCACTTATGTTTCAGCTGTGTGTCTGTGAGACTTCATACCGTTGAGAGGAGTCCGTCCTTCTCTGCTCTTAGTTCAATGTCTTTTGAGCGAAGCTGGACACATAACATAAAGACTCTCTCTCTCCAGAGCTGTAGAACTCTTAGTCCTTTAGAACCAGTCTTCAGCAGAGGGTCTGACAACGTCTGTGGGGACACGGACACGCACGCACGCACACACGTTCAAGTGAAGGGATGCATTGCATCATGTAATGCTGACCTTATGATGGTTAATTGGATTAGTGAAGCAAAATGCATCTCCACTGAAATATTTAAATTACTTACACTTTTAACCATTTTCTCTTCTTGGAGGGCCAATATCTCATTGGCAGAGTTTAGTCTGACTGTCAAAAGCTCTGTGGTCATCTGAAGGGCCTCTTTCTCCTTATTCAGCCTCTATGTAATGAGATTCAAGTAACAATACACATTAATTACAATTCTGGCATCCAACAATTATGAAGATAATCGTTTTATCTCGTTAAAAAATACTGTGCAAGATTTGTTACAAAATGGTGTCTGCACAAGGTCATTATGGTCTATGACCAAAGTCATGATCTTAGTATTGGCCAAATAATTATGATTTTTGACATAATCGAGCAAACGTAGCATGCACATACATACACATCAACATTAATATTTCATTAAGCCTGGTATGGCCTATTTCTGTAACTGTCAACAAAAAAATTGAAAATATCCAATATAATAGCTCACAACGCTGTGAGCTTGTACATCAGCAATTTGTGCCGCCTTGTATGATGTATTTTAAGTGGTTAATGTTAGAACTTACAGCATACTGTACATTCTGAATCCACAATAAAAAATATATTTAATCACTGCTGGGAACGGTTCTTCCCCAACATGCACTCTTTTGTCATTGTACAGAACAGTGCATTGATTTCTCTACCTCAACCATTTCAGTTAGTCTCTCCTGTTCTCCTCTCTCAGGGGCAAGTTGTCCAATGTAATTTCTAAGACTCTGCAACGTTGCTGACTGTGTCTCAAACGCCTCTCCTATTTGGCTGGGGAAAAAATAAATTAAAGTGACAATATCCAATCAATAACAGGGAATCTCTGTACAATGTACAAACTCAGCATCACAGTGGCCATTATGTGAATTTTAGATTGCCCAGGGTACCTTAGATTCTCTTTCAGGCCATCTCTCTCTGCAGACACTTCCATCAGACTGCTCTTCAACTGCATTACTTCTGAGGTCACGGAATTAAGTCGACCCTGTAGATCGCCATTTGTTTGTCTTGCAGATGCCAGTTCAGTGCTGTGGGCATCGATCAAATGCTGCAGCTAGACAAAACATGTAAAACAATTAAAAAATATACATCAATCACTTCACTTGCATACAGTCTACACTACAGTAAATAAATGTGCTCCATTCACCTCGATCTCATGCTTCCTCCGGGATTCCTCCAGTTGTTCTGCCAGGCGAACATTATGTTGTTTGGCCTCATCGCCTGCCTGCAATCTGGCCATGTCAGCCTTCAGACCCATGCTCTCAACCTCTTCTCTGCTCCTCTCTGTGTCTCTCTTCAGCCTTAGCATTCCCTCTGCATACTCCCCTTCTAGTCTTTCAATCTGAATATGGAGACAGTGTTGTTCAATGCACGACCAAATTATTAAATAGGGAGAATATTAACCATCAAGCTGTGGTGTCCCTATTTTGGACGGCAGCTTGTTGTGACCTTGCATATACCTTGCTGTGAGTTTATGGATGGGCTATTTCTGTTACACAACACTATCATACACCATAGCTGGGTGGGTAGAGAGGCCAAAGGTCCCTGGTTCAAGCCAAGGTGTAAGAGTCGAATTAACCTCAAACTACTCCCCAAGCGCTGTGCTAATAGTGCCTACTGCTGTTAGGATGGGTAAATGCAAAGGACAAATTTCACAGAGATAAAAAATACCCCCAAAAGACTAGGGACCAAATTATAACTACAGTATGTTTAAATAAGTGTTTTGTTTTTTATATATAATTTTTATCGCACAAATTTGCAATCCATTTTTTTCAAACAGTGTCAACTATCTAATGTTCTATTCTATTCTATCTATTCTATTCTAATGTAATCCTGGGCGCTCCAGCTACACTCCCTCTGCCAACCTGGGAGTTATGGACTGACGTCATGCTTCCTTCTATGCATGACACAATAACACGATTTGAAAGTATACTAGTCCAGTCAAGTGGGCACAATTATTATGATTTAAATCATGTTAGGTTATGTCCTCTGCTCTGAATAATGGACATCCACGTTGAAAGTAGAGTGACAAACTACTTACCAAGACATAAAACCCTAATGTTGTCATATTTTACCCCCAGTATACTTTACGATCATCATACATACAAACACGCAATGTTTGTGTGTTTGGGTTAGATTCCCACCAACAAAAAAGCTAACTGTGAAGCGACAGCGCTACCAACTGCGCGACTGTGCCCCCAGGCTTAAGTGGTTAACTGGATACACAGACGCTGAATCAAAGCTTCCCAACAAAGTGAGGTTACTACATATGCACATGAATTCTACTTTTCTATTTCCATGCTGTGGGTAGGCACTAGGCAGCCATTACCTGGGAGGCCATTTTATCCTTGTCCTCCCTGCTCTGATTGAGCTGCAGTCGGATCTGGTCCAGTTGAGTCTTGGCTTTACACAGCTCATCGCGCATTGCTTCCACGTCAAGACTCTGCCTACAATACAGAAGATAATATGTGCCTTTCAAGATTCACGCTTTATTGTTCATTATTAACAACAATTAACAGGTCGTTTTGAGGAACTAATCTGATGGTTGAAACATGTCACATGCAGTTACTTAGTAACACCTAATCAAAAATCAAAAGTGTTTTTCTCCCAGAGCGCAGCAGACTTGGTGGCTAGGCTTGGTGGCTAGACTTGGTGGCTTAAAGAACACCCTCAAGTGTAATATTGCTTAATTGAACAACACAATGTAATACATGTGTTATTCCTTACTGTAAATCACTCTGGATTAACAGTGTCTAATGCCTAAATTGTAAATTGTATTTTCATACATGCATGGATTTTTGGTTGGTGGTAGGATGTTCTCATGTTGACACAATATGAAAACAGTCACATTTTCAATGGAAAGCAACAACGAAAGAAGATAATCTGCCAAAAGGATAATTCTTAATCCTTTGCCCGCCCCATTGACGAGTTGCCCACTGCCTGGGTAACTCGCAGATCGCTTTGCGGTCTGTCCGTCCTTTTCTATTATGCTGATCATGGTGCTACTGTGTCTACAT
>OOFJ01141436.1:0-13745 GCA_900323375.1 Benthosema glaciale
CCGCACGCCTCGCACACCGTGCACTCCAGGCACCGCCAGCCTTTACTCAGCACCACCTTGGTGATCTGGTGGACGGACGAAGGCAATGACAAGTTAACACAAGTTAACCCATTTATAGGTCTAACCCATTTAGACGCAGATTCTACAAAATGTGGTCTAAATCCTGACAGTTTTCTGAAAAAAAATAAACTATGTTTCCATGTCAGTGGTTCTCAAACCATTTCATGTCAAGGACCCCCCGGAATTATATGTAATTGGCCGCGGACCCCCATCTGAAAATATGTCATTCCATGGACCCCACACAAGCAAATATTTGAGTTAAAAAAACATTCGCTATGAAAGAATACATATTCAAAGATTTATGCGCATTTTCAAGATTTTTTGTGCCGCGCTACGAGCTTGTAGATCTGCTATTTTTCAATAGCTAAAGTATAACATAATGCTTAATTCATGTAACAAACATGTAACAATATTCTGTAAGCAGTGCTGCACAATTAATCAAAAAAGATTGAGATCTAGATTCAGACACCTATGCAATCCTCATTTCCAAATTTGAGCAAGAACCTGCAACCTAGTTGGCTGTCCAATTCATTTTAGTTACTCTTGTGTTTTTGCTGCAATAAAGAGCCTATAAGAGGTTTAAGTCAAGCAGTTTGATGTTGTCTGTTAACTGTGTTTAAAGCTACAGTAGTTGGCTCCAGGTGCCACATTCTAAATTTAGCAATGTTCAGCAACTACAAGACAATATATACTTTCATTAAAAAAAAAGAGAATTAGCTCTTCACTAAACTCCACCCTTTGGGGTGGGGCTTAGCCACTGTCCAATGCCAATCCAAATAGTTTAGCAACTGTTGCTATGCAGGTCAAGCCTTCTTGTCTTGTCCCCTCGCTGCTAACGTGCCTATTGGACAAGCACGGATTGAGGAGGGACTTAGTGAAGAGCTAATTGCGCGATCTCAATTCTTGTGGAGGAAAATCGATATTCACATTTGAGCAAGAAACGTGCAGCACTATCTGTTAAGCACATCATATTTCACTTGGATTGTGTGTATAATAATATGACTGCAGACACACAGAGCATGCTTACCTTTAGACCAACACAGAAGGGATGGTAGCACTGTCCGCACTGAGCGCACGCCAGGAGACGACCTTCTGCGCCCTGCCCAAAACTTCCACACACCACACACATGTCCTGAAAGAAAAGAAGCAGAACATCATCATCAGGTGTCTCTCGTCCAAGGGGAGGACTGTTCGGCAGAGAAGATGCTTGAGATTCTAAAGCCAACGCCGACTGCAGCTCAAACGCCAACTCGACAGAATCGTATTTATAGCAAGTTCTACTTATTCCAGGAGAAGTTTCGTTTGCTGAGTTGTGCATCTGAGACAAGCTGGCTGTCGTTAGCTCCTGCCTGTCAGGAAGAGAATAGTTTGGCTGCTGCTTAACTTTCTCTGGCACAGCCACTCGTCAATCACATGCTACTGCTGCTACTACACCGCTGGGGTGCTGCAAATTGCAATTACTTCACTGTGTGGCTGGCTCGCCATTTGAACACACTGTCTGTGACAAAATAAATAATCTCTCCTGTCACCTATAAATTCTAAAATTCTGGTGATTTCTCCCCTTAGTACCTAATTAAAATACTGCATATCATGTTATATTTAGGTTCCTGAAATAAATAACAGGCCAATAGAAAAAAAAAAAACACTTAGCAATTTCTGATAATTTGCGTCCAATAAAGACAATTTTGTCAACCGCTCCTGTGGCCGTCCATCCATGCGTGCACAGAGCACTCATATCATCACACATTATGCACTGCACCGTAAATCATCTTTCAACTTAACTTCTTCTGGTGTGTGACGCTGTTGGCATGTTCATAAGTTTAACTGTGATGGGATGCAATGTAATGTTTGGTCTGTCAATAGATTCTCTTTGTTTGCGACTTTGCGACAGGATAAATATTCTATTATTTAAGCACTGAAATGTATAGAATATTTTAGCATGTCAGCAGGCACAGAATGTATATTCATGCATACCCACGACCCAGAATGTAGGGCTCACAGTGTACCGTAGTAACTAAACAGCATAGCTTACTGTAAGAACTTATTATTACATTTGCCTCAGTACAGTAGCCGTGTATGTGCAATACTGCACATACATTTTTATAAATACAATACATTCTAGACTTGCAGCTGTCAGACAAGTCACCATTGGTCTTATGCATCTACTAGAGTTATAATAGACAGACCAATTAATTAATTATGATTTGTTCCATAAAAGAAACAGATTCAGTCTGGATCGTTTACTAGAATTAAAAGCCAAAGAATCGTGAATCCCATATCTTCTGTTGGGGGGAAATAATATGCATAATCTACAACACAGTAGGACACCTCTACATTTAGCAACATTATCTATTGAACAGACATAAGAAGGCCAATGTTAAATATCCAACATGACCCAGTCTTATAAAACATTAATGAAGTGTCTGCTGGTTGGCGGTTAGGCTGGAAGACCCCCATTGGAACCCAAGGGTCTTTCAGAACACTTAACTTGGTGGTTTGGCAGGGACCTAAACTAGTGAAAATAGCAGAACTACAAGCTCACAACGTGTCGCTTTGCACCATGTTGTGAGTTTTGTAGACTATCGACTATTTTCACTACTTCTTAAACATTTGTATTCTAATTCAGGGAATTTCTTCGAATTTTTTTGGTATTTTAATTATCCATGAAATTACTATGAAAAAAAAAATATTTTTGGGGATTTATTTTTATTTTTATTTCCTTTTCAAATAATTATAATAATTAAAAACTAAATGTGGGGAAACAAAAAATAACATTTTGTCCGTGACCCACAAATGGGTCCAGACCCAGTGTTTGGGTCTATAGCGATATATTGTAAAATAAAACATACCTGCTTCAATGTGAAGCTGTCATTGCTGGAGAATATGACCACTGTGTTATGCATGGCATTCTCCTCCTCTTCCTTGATTGGGAATTGTTGTGTTTCTATTGTGGTGAGCTGCATGTTAGATAAAACAAACAAACAAACAAATACATAATTTTAACAATCACAGAGTCATCGGTAATTACAAATTATTGAGGAACTAACCCCCAGAACAACTGAAATGGTCAACAAACAAGAAAAAAAAAAAAACGAGAGATAAAAATAAACTGCAAATGTGTCATCATCATAATTACTGCTTTTCAAAGTGTCAATCCAAGCCTTTCCAGTGAAAACAAACAATGTTGCATGTCAGTTGAGTTTACCGGGTTATCTGGTGGTAAGGTTGTGATTGTATTATGATGATATTGCCGGTGACACATACCCCAGGATTGATGGACGGACTCACTCCGTTCTTGCCCCTGGCTCGGCCACGCCCCCCTCTACCTGACAGCCCCGCCCCTCTGGGTCTCCTCCTGCCTGGGAAGCCTGAGCCTCGACCCTGCGGAGGGAAGGAAGGACAATCCAACATTACGGCGCTGGACCTCGGCCTCGTGCACGCACGCACGCGCCGTGCTTTCATCATCGAAACGCGAGAAGCACACAAAGACGTATAAGCTTTACGATCTCTCGAGTACATATGCATTGCACACAAAGAATTCAAGTCCTGAAGTAGAATCTAAAATTTCTAGGTTTCGTAAAAGGGAAACGTACAACTTACTACCTGCCTAACCTCGCATCACCAGGCTTTCCACCAAAAAAGAAAGCCTGGTCTGTGTTCCAAAATCACTGTATGAGCCGGCCTGGAGCGGATGGTAAAATACGTCACGTTGTAGTCAATGTAGGCAGGAAACCACAAGGCGGGATAAGAATTCCGCCATTCACAATACTGATTCCTCCTTGTGGTTTACTGCCTGGATTGACTACAACGTGACGTATTTTACCATCCGGTAAATACAGACCGGTTCATAACACCTGAAAGGGAATGCTGTCCAGTCTACTACCTGGCCATGGTGGAGCAATGAGGTCGGTATCCACCTTTTAATACCACAAAAAGGAACAGCAGTTCTCAACTCTTTCCAGAGACATAGGGCCCTATTTTGTGCTTTTTAAGTCTTAACTTAAGAATTGGAGGTGTGGTCAATGCCGTTTAGCCATTTTGAGGCCACACCTCCGATTCTTAAGTTAAGACTTAAGAACTGGTACTTAAGAAGCGCAAAATAGGGCCCTTAATGTCACTTCCCACTGGTAGGGTTTGTATGGGAAGTGAGTTGTCACTTCAAGCAAAGCCTGAATGACTCGTTGCTATAGCTTTGAAGAGCAAAGTCAATGGGAAAACAGTGGCTGATGATGAGTGGTGTATGTTCAAACTGCTCCCCACACTGCAACAAGAGGAACCATTATCGTTTAGGAACATTGAAGCACGACTCTTATTGTGGTTGCACCTCGAGGCTGGACACAAGTATTTGTATTTTGTTTACTTCTTGTACATTTTAATAACTACCCTGTTGCCGGATAAATGATCAATTCTGTGGGCGTGTCTGAGAAAATCTATCAGAACTGAACCACCGCCAGAGAGTATAAAAGAACAATCTAGTCTACTCTACACCCTAGCCACAGTAACCTGACTCTGAGCCTGAATTTACATTTTGTTTCAGTTCATTAATTCAGACTGAAAGCCCTTCCCATGGGTGCAGTTTCTGGGATGCCATGGGTCGATTCCAAAAGCGGCAGCCTTCGGCGATTGGTTCACGACAACAACCAATCAAAATAGTAGCAAAACAGATGACGTTGTCAATGTGTAAAACGCGGTTTGCTGCTAACCAAACAAACGTGGTCAACGAGCACTACTAGCATGTAAACAAACACAGAAGAATATGTCGGATGATGAGGTTTCTATGATGAGTGGTTTCTGTAAGAAACTATTTATCATAGGGTGAACCAGATTGATATGGTTGCAAGTTATCACAGTGGGGGCAGCCATGAGTGTTGTTTGACAAGTCATCGAGTTGAAATGGAACTGATTGGCCGTAGCCGCGGTATCACATTTTCAACTGAGGCTGCCGACCGTAGAGTCACCAGACCTGAATCGCCCAGAACATATTTTTTAACGGCCGTGGCTAGCGATTCAGTGACTGGAGGCAGGCTACAGCCACGGAACTCCCCAGCTCTCCATTTTATTGTTTTGTCAGGAATGAAAGATGGGGAGATGAGATTTATTTATCAATATTTTTAACCTATCTTCATACAATTGGTCCTCACTAGTGAGGGGAGATTAATCGACAAACACATCGGTATCGGACGATTTTAGTTGTTTTTAGATTAATCGGTATCGGTATCAATTTGGCCGATTAATTAATCGGTCCCATTAATCGGTCTGTCTTTACAGATGAACAAGCCCAAAGTAACAGCTTGAACAGATTTATAAGCTCACAATATTAAATATAAAAGGTATTAAAGTTAAATCTGACTTGCCTAAGCCTGCAGTGCAGACACCCTGATACATGTATTTCTCAGAATGGACAAAATTATTATATTTTTTTCAATACAGAATATCGACATCAGTAATATCGGTTATCGGCCATAACACCGATTGATATCGATATCGGCCAAAATTTCTCATCGGCACATCCCTAGTCCTCACTAATGTTCATGATAAATTAGCAAAAAAATAATCTGTGCCTGTGTCTCATAGGAGGGCTGTGGGCAGTTCAGAAACCAGTCGTCCAGTTACATCATCGATGGGGAATCCAAGCTACTAGAAAGTGCATGCTTTCTATTCCTGAAAAGTTGAAATGCTATAATGGAAGGCAAGCCATCTTTTTCAGATTTTACAACAAATCTGACTAACGAAGTGCTATTTTTCATGAACATTAGTGAGGACCTATTATATGAAGATAGGTTGAAGTCGTTCAGGTGTTTAATAAAACACATGATAAATTATAATGTCTTGACTGCGATAGCTTTTTCCATGCTGTATATTGATTGCATCTTGCACTATTGGCATCGAGTCTGAGAAGAATAAAGCCATACAGGCCAGCTTCTCAATACAACAACAAAACACATGTGAGCTCCACCTCTGGGCGTAAATAGTGTTTTTCCTGTATGCCTTGTGAAAAAAAAAACTGATTTACAAGCCAACACCAGATGTTGCACATTGATAGATTGTAGATCTGTTATTTTTGGCATGAGACAATGGAATATAAATGAGTTATTTGTTGATTTTGTTTTACAGGACATTTTTCTATATTCTGGTATCAAAGTAGTTCAGTCGGTATCATGAAGTTATCCAATTTTGGAACCCAGCCCTTGTGCAAGACACAGCTGAGCACATTTTCCCGCTTTAACAAGCAGGGATATTAGGCATCACGGTTATTAAATTACTAAGACATGCATTGAACTACTTGACCCCATGACATTTGATACAGGATTAATTTAGAGATTGTGCCCTACAGTTTTTTTTGGGGAGGTCATTGTCAAGCATTGTCCGGTATTTAATTGACAGTGCTTGTTTTGAAACTAGACAAGGCGTCTGGATCACAGGATAAATTCAATAAAAATGTATTCATTTCTGAACTTCCTGACATTTTTATCCCTCTCTCTTTGTATAGAACTCGTAATTTTCGTGGTGGTAGCCCACCAGTTCTGCCAGGATGCCCTTCTGACTTTACAACGAGCACTGGGGCTCTCGGGAAAGGCTGTTAAAAGCCTGTTGTTTCTTGTGAGCCCGGTCTCCTCTGTGCTGTCAGCACATTTCCGGTGAGAGGCCTCTGTCTAATCGCGACTTGTCAATGGCAGCCCCACTTCCAAGAAACCCCGAGCCGTGCCCCCAAATCCCTTCCCATTTACGCAGCATTTGGCTCCGGGCCCGACGTCTCCTCTCCCCTCCGTGATCCTCATAACTGACAGTTTAACCTGGGTTGGCCTGCTGCCACAACGGGCCAATTAACGCCGAGTGTGACGACAAAGTCACCATGGCAACAGATTGCATGGCATACATTTATTTCACTAAGTGCCCCTATTTTGCTGCTACGCTCGCTCACGCACTCAACGCTCTAACCCACTCAGGAAAAAAATATGAAAACAATACAAGTAATCACAAAATCAAGTCGCAGAGTAAACAAGACACTTTGGTTAAATTAAAGCGCAGGACAAACAAACAAACAAACCAACCAACCAACAGCGCCGGGGCTACAAACGAGCACATAGACCACAACACGTTCATTCATTAGTGTTGATTATTAAGACAATCACTCGTGGGGCGCTGTGGGATGCGGGGATACGCAGAACAGCTTGATTCCCTCTATTCTGTTCACACAAATTAAACAATATAGCTCAAGTTAGCTAAACTTCTTCTACTTGGCCCTCCTGTAGCACTTTTCCCCTGGCCGCGTTACTACATTACAGTGACCACAGGTCTCCGAGTAGTACCGCTTGGTGTTTTAACGTAGATAGGTAATTGTGAGACCACCATTCATCACAATGACATTCAGCGACACAGCCCTGCCAGTGCATATCGCTAGGCCTAGGGTAAACAGAGGGGCCTACGACGTAGGGCAGCTGCTGCTGCTGCTGCCGCCGCCGCCTGGGCGTCTCTTGACGAGCCATGGTATTTACCACTCTGATGCTCCAGCCGGGGCTGCCGGAGGGCTGCCTGGTCTTTAGGACGTCCCACCCCTCTGGCTGGTCCGGGGACCAGGACGAGGGGGAACTCACACTGCTATGGGGGCTCCATGCGCCCTAAGGTATAAGGAGGGGGCGAGTGAGAGAGAGAGAGAGGAAGGAAGGAAGGGTGACAAAATGCAGCAACTTAAAAACAAAGCCAGCGAAGGAACAAAAACATATAAGAGAGACAGATGTTAGAGAGATGCAGTGAAGTTGTCTAAATGTAGCTTGCTTGGGAACTTGTTCGACAGACCCTAAGCTAAAATAAGGTGACAGCGTAGGAATCTGATAACGCTACGATACGAGCAGCCGGACAGGTTTGCAAATTTCCATGCATATGAGTTGAGGCTTGTTCATATCGTTAACTACTAGATAGATTGGATACTTTGGCGCAGGCAAGAATTGGGAGAGCAGAATCGTGTTAGTCGCACAGCAATCTCACACTGCAGAGCTTGCCAAGGCATCACAGCACCATGCATGCAAGCAGGAGAGAGAGAGGCCCTGCAACCTCTCGTCATGGCAACTGCGCGTCTCTCTGGCATGTTGACAAAAACAAGGAAGGGGGGGGGGATTGCGTCAGCACGACAGGCAGCACGTGACTCTACTATACAAAGTGTGCCGGACCCAAAATGGGAGCTACATTCAAATCTCTGAAAACTACAGTAGATCTCCCCAGGCCTAGTCTAACAAATTAGTCTGAACCTAGTAAGTGTTTGTTTAAGCAATAGGATATATCTGGGGAAGACATAACAGTTTGCCACGCTAAATTAGTCTATGCTCAGCAGCATCATTCATAATATATAATAGCCATGGGTGTGATTAAATTCCCTCTTATTTGTTTGCAATAGGCCTCCTACAGTATAGCATGTCTATGACAGTCTCTACTGTAAAGTCAGGAATGAGACACTGAAACGAGGAGATGAATAATAACTTTGTTGTGGTAAAAAAAAAAAGTATGTACATACACAAAAATAGTCATGTACAACTAGCTCATGGGGGGTATTATGGAGAATACTAGGAGAGCCAGTCATGGACACACAGTGAATTGGTGAATGTTCCTGATGTATGTATAGGCTTGAAAGATGTTGTTTGTGACATGGCATCAAGATTGACTGATGATATGGGCGAATGCCACTGAGGTGATGGAATGGTAAGGAATCCGTTTTTACTTCAAATAAATAGAACTAGCTACAAGGCAAATGATTCATACTTTCATGGAGCTCTTTACGAAGCTAGTGCCAGTAACTAGTCACGTGGAACGCAAACGGAGGGGGAGGGGAATGGGGAGAGCCAGCCTCCATCTCCACACACTGCCTTTTCCCATTACATCCATACAGCCTGCTGCTGCAAGCTGCGACATGACTGAATTATGGAAGCGGTAGATCCTGAAGCCTGCAAGCTGCTTAAAGCAACCCACAGGGATGATAACACAATCCACCTTCATTGAGCAGAGACCACAGGTCACTGGCCCATTTTTGATCAAAGTATTCAACATACTGAATGATCACCAAATATTAGCCTGCACTCCATGGATTTTACACTTAAGGAAACAACTGGCCGTATGTCCTGAAGAAGAAGAAGGAAAAAACAAAAGAGAAGATGATAAATTACAGTTCTTCAGTAATGTAACGTTCACAGTCCCTACCTGTTTCACCCTCGGCCTTCCGGGCGAGAACTTCCTCTTGGAGATGGCTGGCTTTCCCATGCCAATCTTCGGGGTGAGTGGTATGAGTGTGGTGGCGGGCACCATACTGGCGTGATCCCCTACAGGGGGGAGCGTGTGGGACTGGGGAGGTTCTCTGGGAGACGTGCCTCTCGCCAGAGGGGAGGAGTGGGTGGGGGAGGCAGCCATCTCAGCCAGTCTGTCCAAGGACGCCGCGTGAGGTTTCTCCTCAGTAGACGGGCTAAAACACGAGAGGCTGGGAGGCTTGCTCTCAGGGGTAGTGTCCATCTCCTCTGAGGTGGTGGATGCTGCCGAGTGGACAGCCTCCTCCAGCTTCCAGTGGATGGAACCCTCTCCTCTCTCCTTGCAAAGTTCTGTTGGGGTGGTTTCGGGGCCACCGGCCCCCATTTGATCCCCACCCGAAGGCTCTGATGGTAAGACTTCAATGGGTTCCTCCTTGATGGTTACTGATGCAGTACTTGGTTCTTTGGTGGGTGAGATGATGGCCTTAACATCCTTTGTGCTGGGTTCAACCATGTCCTTCTCGGGGCAGGCCTCCGACTTTGCTGGCTTGGTTGATAGTGTAACATCCGGTGACTGTTCTGCCTCCAAAGACAGCTGGCCTGGGAGCGACTCCGTCTCTTGCCGGGCAATCCTTGGAGACTTGGGACTCTGTGTCGATGTGTTCTGGGTCACCGGGGTCTCCGCTGGTTTCATTTCTGTGAGTGGAATAGCAAAGAATTAGGGATGTCCCGATACTGTATCGGTATCGGGAAAAGTATCGGATCGGCCCTTATTTGTCATATCGGTTCATATTGGTATCGGCAAATACTGTATCGGTATCGGAAAGTATCAGTATTGGCCCTTATTTGTCATTATGGGGTCATATCGATATTGGAAAATATGCCAGTCTAACCACAGATCCGGTAAGGTGTTGACACTATGGCAGTAAATAAAAAAGGTGGGGATATTCCTGGTTGGTGAATAGCCCCATATAAGATATTTTTTCTTATTTTTTTTTCTTTTTTGTATTATTATATATATTATTCTCTGGTATCGGTATTCTGTATCGGTATCGGCTAACACAGAAATTGTGGTATCTGGATCGGAAATGAAAAAAGTGGATCGGGACATCCCTACAAAGAATGTTAACGTGTTTATGAACCGACAGCATCTAACTGGAGACCAAAAGTGGACTCCAATGATTACATGGTCTTTGCAATTACGTGTGTGAGTAAATGCAACGTGAGTGAAAGGATCTTTTTCTCAGTATCCATAAGCATGACATTACTCTTAATAGGTTTCAATGCTTTTGAACTTGAAAAAAGGTGGAACATAATCATTTAGCTAGATTTTAGAGACCTAACCAGAGTTAGAAAATATTTGGAGTCGGATAGAGTTGGATAGTACCTGTGATGATGCAAATTCTACGCAAAATAATTAATTTATATTTACTGTAATGTTCATGGAAAAGAAAAGGAGGTGCATGATGCTGATTAGACTGAATCAGAAAGCCAGGGAACAAACCTTGTTTGATCTCCGCCAGGAGTTTGTTGCCAGGTGAGTCAATAACTTGCTTCTCAACAATGTCATTGTCCACTGAGACTTCTGAGGAAAAATATATATAATAATGCATGATTATCTGCATAAATATTGAGAGAACATATGGCCTGCACTGCCCTGCAGTTAAATTAATCGATGGTGAGGAATGTGTTAAAATGTGCCTGCACGATATCTCAAAATCCAACCCTAAGAAACCAAAAGCAGAGAAAAGAAAACATAGCCAAGCTCTCATGTCATGTGTAGCCTGTGAATACTTCTCCCTCAGGGGAGAGGGGGGGATTCAAGCGTAATGCAGCACGTGGTCAATAATACATTATTAACTCAGTCTTTCAAATCAACTCCAAAGTTCTTAATGTCAGACAGTTCACACCAATCCCTATGAAAAGGGGATTTAAATGTCCAGTATCTATTTATTATCACTATTTAACATACAGTATCTGGCTAGGAATGTTATGAAATAAACTTTAATTTGACTGCACCACATCGATGGGCCTTTACATAATTGTGCTTAAAAAAACCCACAACAACAAAAAAAATTATTAGATCTATCACTGATGATTATCCTGGTTGGTGGTCAACTATTGGATGCGGTCACACTTGCACGACAAGCAGACCAGCCAATCATATTACACAGGTTACATTTCGTTATGAATCCAATGCCTTTTTTCCCTGCCCTTTCGCACTCCATTTTGTGCCGTGGTATCAAAGCCATCTCTGCGTGGCGTCGTCGGTCCGGTATGAATAGAACTAGTCATTCCTTGCTATCCAGGCATCCTCACAACGACCCAATATTCTGCCTTAGACAGCCTCTCTGACAGTACAGATAGTCTAGTCTTAACGAGGCACCCACCATTTCACTCCACACGTATCCCATGTCACCCTCTACTCCCCGACACACGCATGCACCTGCTAAGCATCTCTGCCAGGGGAAGGGTAGTAACCATGACAACCGACATCCCAGTTTCTCTGTGCAACTCTGTGGGCTCATGACTGTGCAGCTTGCAGGTGCACATCCGGGAGGCGAGTCAACTAAGAGGCAGGCTTAAAAAAAACCATTTGACCAAAACCCAACACATGTTCTCATTCACATAAAAAAAACCCTACTTCCTATATCGTGAGCACTGAATGGGGTGATGGTAAAGATGAACTCGGGAGTCACAACAAGGCTCCGATTAACCACATTTAACCTAGAATCCCTTACTTTGCGCACGTCATTATAGCTGGAAATTCTCAAACTACAATTGAGGCGGCGCTCTTATCATCATCGATTAATTGTCAAAGGGAATTTAATCTTTGTGCAGGACAGAAATACCGATTGATGTACACGTGATGTAAATTCTCCATTCATTATCAATGGCATTTAATGTTTGTATTAGGACAAAAAAAAAAGAAGAAAAATCACCAAATTAATCTACGAGCTGGAGCTCGTCTATCTTCTATTTTCGCCGCCTGACACCTTTGTACGGCGGTAATGTAGGTAAGGCCCTACGCCGGGTGTGATTTGTGCTCGCGGGTTAGTCGAACATCTCTCGGGTGACTCATGATAAGCCTGCTGTTAAGCCCCGAGCAGAGGAGGATCCTAGCAGGTGACAACAGCTCTGTTTAATGACAGTAATTACGTTACCACAGGCAGGCAGTAAGTGGTGGCAGTTTCGGGATCGCATGAAGCCAAAACCACTACACGCACCGACCGGACGGAGCGAAAGTTCAATATACTGTATATCAATTAGGCTGTTAAGTTCAGGCGGTTCAGCGTAAATATACTTTTTGATGATTTCCTCCGAGTTTGAAGGCAAGGACTTAGACTAGAGAGGATTCAATTCAAAACCCTCTACCGCTACGTGAGGGGGTGGGGCAGAGACGAAGGAGCATCATGATTCATGCATTTGGCAGCGTTTGGCACGGTGGTAAAGCTCGGCTCAATCCAATTCTGGAGAGCAGGGTACAAACCTTGCACGGCTTCCCTCAAATCAATACACAGATCAGAGTCGGTAGGCCACTGCTAAACGGTTATTTACAACCACAGCGGGGGAGGCGCAACCTTATCAGTTAAATCTATGATGCAAGCAGCACCTCGTGGCCTGGGCTGGCACGAAAAAACAACTTCTTCCAACACGCCCACTGATCATTATTACAGGACTCGCACTCCGCAGTGTGGAGCCAGAGGAGTGAGAGAGTGAATGCTGCTACTGTGAGCGTGTGTGTGTGTGTGCGCACACGAGCAGGTCTCTGTGAGCAGTCATGAATGAGCCTGCTTAGCTCTGAGGCAGGTTTACAGGCAGGGGGATCTGTCATCATCACCATCATGCTAGTCCCAATCCATTTCTCTCCTGCCTGTGGAGTTGTCCGTCTAGACAAGAGTGTGGGCAGGGTGGCTCGGTCCAATACGCCCAGCCCCACCACGCATTCTCCTGCTTCCAGCTTGACACTGCCGCCAGAAACCTACGAAGGAAAGGACTTCATCTCCACTCAGCCGACTGCCACAGAACCGAGTGGAGATGAAGTCCTTTTCTTCGTAGGTTTCTGGCGGCAGTGTCAAGCAATTCACAATGTTGATGCTGCTTATATGTCCACGAGGGAAGAAGGAAAGGAGGTTCTGGTCTGCCATTGGGAATACTGGGGAGTTATTGTGAAAGCCTACTTGACAAACTACCTCAAAAAGGTTAGCGACTCCCACAGTCACAAAACACGAGGAAGCGAGAACAACGACCTGGTACCACCCACGTTCAAAACAAACATGGGCAAATTCTCCTTCTACAGCACAGCCACCCGAGTGTGGAATGCCCTGACTCCCTCCCTCAAAAAGAGTAAATCTTTGGCGTCCTTTAAAACGGGCCTGAAAAAACACCTTTCAGCATGCCAAAGGGAGAGAAAATGATTACCCCCCCCCCCCCCCCCCCCACCCCACTGCCCCC
>OOFJ01141438.1:0-11363 GCA_900323375.1 Benthosema glaciale
CTGTGAACACTTCCACAATCAACCTGCTCACTATAAAACTGGACTCATTCCACACTAACCCTGTAAGAACATACACCCTTGTCCGTGATTGTACCTGTGTCTCTGTGTTTGCGATTCTGAAAGGCTGGATTTTGGACTTTACTCCTTCATGCATTTGCAAAAGGTTTTGAACTCTTGTTTTTTCTGCTATGTGCTTTGGAGAAGTTTAGCATTTTGGCATTTCCTGATTTCTGCATGCAGCTACTAATTTGTTTGTATGCTCAAGTGCATTCTGATTTAATAAATCATATATTTTGAACTACTCTGCTTGTTGCTCTGCATTTTGGGCTCAGTACTTCATGGTACAGTAACAGTCAGCAAACATTTACATCTGCATTATGCAGACCTACTTTCAGTATATATATATATATATATATATATATATATATATATATATATTATATATATATATTAAAAAAAGGACCGCACTTTGAGAATCCACTGACTTATGCAGTAGCTCTTTTTATACTGTAGAGATGTATAGCCATCGATCCATAAGAATCACACGCTCTTGTTTCTTTCCTCCCTTCTCCCGTGTCGGTTTCCAGCTGCTGACCTACCTGTTCTCCAAAGAGAACAACATCATGGACTCGTCGGTTGACCAGGTGTGTCCCGAAGACATGAACAACCCCCTGTCCCACTACTGGATCTCCTCCTCGCACAACACGTAAGGATGAAGTGGTGTTTACGGACAGAGACAAACTTGTTTAACGTTTTTGGACCATCTTGGAAAGTGCATATTGTCGCCGTCGGGCAGAAACGTCATATCTCCATATTCTGCTGTTTCATAGCAATCACACAAGAGCATCAAAAGTAGCAGATGTACAGGCTGTAAATGCATTTTGAGCTTGTAGATCTGCTACTTTAGCTATTCTCTTTTAATTAGAGTCCTGAAACAGTTTTGTTCATATGAGGTTTCCAACCGACAGAGATGATCCATTTCAAATGAGTCAGTCACTTACACATTTAACCACTTGGTCTCCCCAGGGGTCTATAGTAGGTCCCCTCTTTTTCTCCCTCCACACTAAATCCATTCACCCAAAATAGAAGGCAAATGAGAGGCGGTGGATTATTTGGGACATGCAGAGAAGTTGAGGGGCGGAGTGGCGAGCGGGCGCGTTCCCGTGAAATTGTTGTGCTTGTTTCATGCCTGCACCCACGGGCAGCAAGAACTGGATTATGGTCAGCTTTTTTCCCCACATATGTCTTGCCCAGGGACACGTACAGTAGACTGGGTGAAGAAGCCATCTTTTCTGATTCCCATGCGACTCTCTGGCCCATTCGCCTACGGCCGGCCCAAAGGTTCGACCAAAGTTCAACATCTCTTTTTTTTTAAATGGACCAAATTTCCCAAAAGTTTAATTCCGTTAGGCCATGGGGACGTTCCTTTCCCCGATATGGCTCCACGCCACAGGTCACATGGGCCTTTTGTCCTAAAGTTTTCAAGCCGTCGCACATCAGATACAAGTGTATTATTTAACAATCAACCTTGTACCATGAAAGCTTGGCCTCATATTCTGCAGGAAAATGTCTTTTTCCTCCCATTGAAAAGTGTGTGAAAGGCAGTTGAAATGATAACTTTCTCTGCTGCTTGTGAAACAATACTCGTGGCAGGGGGAGCAATGAAAGCTTCCATGTTGCTTTGATTAAAGTTTGAATTGTCCGGCAGAATGAGAAATGATTGTTTACTCTAGTTGACAAAGATAAATAACCCCCTTTTGATATGACATTCTCTTGTTTGTGACTGTGTGTGTGCGAGCGCGTGCGTATGTTGCATTGCAGTATGTGGTGCATGATTCCATAGCAAACTCCTTTTTGTTTAATGAACTCTAGAGTGCAAAGCAAACATGAACTAGAACTAGTGACCCATTTTCAGAGTTAACCTCTTTAAACAAGAACTAAATGTTCTCTAAGCCGATCCCTAGTATAATAGAGGTTAATAACGCAGTTCAGGGGTGTGTGTGTGTGTGTGTGTTTTGCATGCATGTGGTTTGACGTTGCATACTTATTTTTAGCTACCTGACGGGAGACCAGTTTTCCAGTGAGTCGTCCCTGGAGGCATACTCACGCTGTCTAAGGATGGGCTGCCGCTGCATCGAGTGTGAGTAAACACAAGTGCTCACACACGTGCACAGACACACACACACACACACACAAACACACGTGCAAACCCTTGACTGACGGGTTTCTATTCATAGTGTGTCAAAGGTTCACCTTGTCTCATGGTCATGAAGATGATGTAGGCTTGTTTCCTTTACCCAGGAATATCCACACTAACTGTTTAACTCTATACAGATGGAACAAAAATGGACCTGTAAATTAACACTGAGGATATACAGCATATTTGTTGAATCCAATTGAAGTGACTGGTGCACTAAAATACCTTCTTTATAAATTGATCATATACAGTATGTTTTAATCATGGCTCCACATACAATGAATTGTGTGTGTTTGGATGGGGGAGGGGAGACCTTTATTAGTCTTGCGGGGGAAATTCTGTGTGCCCTTCCAGAAAACGTGACAATTTATAAAATAACCTGTGGACTCAAATAAAGCATTTAAATGTGTGTGTTACTTCCAGTGGACTGCTGGGATGGCCCAGACCAAATGCCAGTCATCTACCACGGACACACCCTCACAACAAAGATCAAGTTTTATGACGTCCTCACCACCATCAAAGAGCATGCCTTTGTTACTTCTGAGTGAGTCTCCTGTGAACCGTAACCTGTTCTGACCTGATGTTTAGTTTTGCGTGTGCGTGCGTGTGTGCGTGTGTGTGTGCGCGCGCGCAAGAGAAAGGTGGATGAGAAGTTGAAGTGAACATAATGTACCCAAGACAACTGATAATGTTAATTAACTGCTAGTATAAAGTGGAACAAAAAGTACCGTTAACGTATGTTCTCAACCTGTGGGCTATGAGGATATTACTAAACTAGGGCTGGTAAACAAATATTCCTCGAATAGGGGGGGGGGGATTAACATTTATATTTGTATTATTAAAAAGAAAAAAGTTATTTTTGAGGTTTATTTGACAGGGACAATACACATTTTTTTATCAAGTTACATTATAAAAACAAACAAAATATATATTTTTACTTGATCCGAGCAACTACTACTAATTCACTTTATTCAGATATATTCGATATTGTGCCAAGTTTTAAGACCAATATTCCAATTTAATTTCTGAGGAATGTTAACTGCCGTAAATAACTTTGTCATCCACGGCACTCCTGAGTTACTTTATAGAACCTTACATCTATCTCCTATAACACGTACATATGTAAATCTCCCCCACTAAACATACTGTACAGTATGTCACGAGGAAAACGTGAGCGAATATCTGTTACCATCAGGACAGATCTAAAATGTAACTTTATACGTTATATGTTTATCAACCATATTCTGGGGGGAACATTCACCAAAAATAGGTGATCTGCAAGTTTACAACGCGTCACTGGGTCTTTAAATGGTGTTTGTTACCCCACCAGCTTCCCCGTCATCCTGTCCATCGAGGACCACTGTAGCGTGGTGCAGCAGAGGAGCATGGCCACCAACTTCAAGAAGGTGTTTGGGGACATGCTGCTGACCAAGGCTGTGGACATCTCGGCCGACGGCCTGCCATCACCCAACCAGCTCAAGAGAAAGATTCTCATTAAGGTAGTAACGCACACCAGCCAGTCATGGTCAGGTTTACTAATGTACAATTATGTTTTCTGCCTGACCAGTCATGGGATATGGCTTTTCAGAGTTTTGGTTTGGATTTGTAATTCTTTTTTTAATTCCATACCTGCCAACCTGTACGTTTTTGGCGTAGAAACCACACAATTATAGGTCTCAGTACGCACGTACGACATTCACAATGATAACTACGCAATTTTGGGTTAAGGGTGAAATCATCCCTCAACTATTTATGACAAATAGTTGGGGGATGATTTTCTGGACAGACTCATGGGCAGAATGGTGAAATCACCCCTCAAGGGCTTCTGAAGCAACGCTGACTCCCCGCACTGCATCCTGATCAGCGATTCAGCGTTGATGACGGAAATGTTTTGGGCATCCTCCCCTGCTTTGACTTCCACCCAAAACAACCCCAGAGCTAAAAGCACAGCATGACGCGCAAGAGAATTGGTGTTTTGGAAAGTTTTTGTCCCAAAAGAATGATAATCAGGTTTTTGTCCCAAAAGAATGATAATCAGTTTAAGTAATTTTACTTGTAACTTGTGTGCATGCAATGTATCAATGAAATATACCTTGAGTAGTCGGACTCGGGCAGCGGAGTAGTCTACAATACACTTTGCCTGCCACCCTGCCTGTCACTTGACACGATATCGCGAAGATGGTGTGTGATACATGGAGGACAGAGGAGATAACCCAGAGAACATGTCGGATGGTCGAAAAAGATAATATGCTGCCCATCAGCATGGTCAATGGCGAAGGATTTCAGGAGTTGCTGGGCTACATCCCATCAAAACAGACTGCCACCCGTCGGTCCAATTAAAGCCCGATTTAAAGAAGCTAATGGCTTAGTGGAGTTACGCATGTGGCTCACGAGTCACAACCTACTGTTGGAACAGAACTATTTGACAATTTCATGCCACGTTAATTCAGACGGCATTTGACACACAATGCCCGACAGACATAGTGCAGACAACCTGGTAGGTAAACTCAACGATTCCGTGTTTCGCCCACTGGCGAAATAGCGCATTTTTATGGGTAGAATATAGTAATATATCCACCAGGTTGCTGGTGCATAGTAGTGAAATCCTGCTTCACCATGTTTTGTTTCAACAATGGGGTGAACAATTAGTAGGCCAGCCCCATATGACCTAAGTGTTCTAAAGGGTTTATATGGGCCTCCAACTTCGTCTGATAGTGATATGTAGCTGGTATGTACTAATGGTGTGAAAATGTCTGTATAACATCCGCCCTCCCCCCAAAAAGGCACACAGGACCCCCAAATGTGCACCTGCGGCACCCCCTGCCCAAAAAAAAGCCTTGCCCATTCTTTACGTGGGCGCTGGATTTGCCGCGCCGTGCATGGTGCTACTCATGTCAATAGCCCAAGGTTGGCAGGTCTGTAATTCCTTTCTTGACTCCTCTACCAGCTATTTTAAGCAATTCTTTAATTTAACTTAACTCATAAACCACCAAAGTAGAAAAAGTGGCACTCCAAAATATGCAAGACTATCTCAGATGCAATTTCTCATATTTTATTGAGAACGCTTACGCGCTTCAGCAATGGCCTTCCTTAGAGTCAGTTAATAATAAATAAACAAGAATTCATCATATAGTGATATAATGTTCAGGTGAAAGAAGCGGTGTCTCCGTTGTGTTCTCCCCCCATATTAGTATGATTATTGTTTTATTAGTAACGTGTGTTTGTATGTCACAACGCTGCGCGGACGTTGTTTGCTTGCGCTGTCTCCGTTGCGTCTCCCCCCCCCACTTAGTAAAGTGTATGTTTGTGTGTCCGTGTCACAACGTTGCGCATCACGGCCGTTGCTTGCGTTCGTTTCTGACGTTCTGTGCGTGGTTCATTGACTGTGTTTTGTGGCTTTGCATTAAGGCTGCTGTTTACTGTCTGTCTCTGTCTGCAGCCTGCTTTGCTGCCAGGGATATTTGGCCCTCCCCTTCCCATAGGTTCCCATTGACTAGAGGCAGCATTGCTGTCCCATTGGCTAGAAGCAGCCAATCACGTCAGTATGAGACTAGATGGAAAACGCCCATCTCCCTCACATTTCTGCTCCTGTCTTCCACAGCATAAGAAGCTTGCAGAAGGCAGTGCTTATGAGGAGGTGTCCACCTCCACCCCCTACTCTGAGAACGACATCAGCAACTCCATTAAAAATGGAATCTTGTACCTGGAAGACCCCATCAACCATGTAGGCAACCATCACACCGCCACACTTAACAATTTCATATGGCAGCCACTATGGACTTTTAATGTTTGTTTAGGACACTGAACGTGTCGTCATGTGGCAGCCAAGTCTATGGGCTTTTAATGTTGGTTTACAGCAGTTAGACAAACATTGACGTCATGTGACAGCCACACTTGACACGAGGGTGATTGTTTTTATGTCCGTGCCATACAATAACTGATGACTCGTATCAAACAGGAAATGACTCATCTGTGCTTCTGTTGTCTCTTCCTAACAGGAGTGGTACCCTCATTTCTTCGTCCTGACCAGCACTAAGATCTATTACTCAGAGGAGACCTCCAGTAACCAGGGCAACGATGATGAGGAGGAGCACAGAGAGGTGGGGAACGCTTGGTGGCAGTCGGCGCCTTACAGAGCTGCAAACTGCATGACTGCTGCTGCCATAAACGCATGACTCGGGGAAACGAGAAACTATGAGCACATACAGAAGTTGAAGGACAGCAGTGACTTCTGTAGGATTTTTAAAACAACATTTTCGCAGAATAAAAGTCTTTGCCAACTAGTATGAACAGCACTGTTTCACGAAACGAGCAACTTCCCTAACTACCTGAAATGAGCTTGTGGGAGACTAATGGAAATATTCATGAGCAAATAGAAATGGGGATATTGGAAATGTTCTGTGGAACATATTATATTTGTAATGCCTGTTTTAATCATCAGGCACGACATCGCAGAGCGACATGTCATGAGCTTGTAGATCAACTATTTTTGTTCAGGACAACACCACACAACGTGGGACAAATCAGCCACGGATATGAATCGTCTGGCTCAAATAGCTGTAATCCAACATCTGTCTCGCTCCGTCTCTTTTGATGTCTCTCTCTCTCTGTCTTTCCTCTCATGGTCCTGTCTCAGGTGTCCAACGGCATGGACCAGCATGTGACAGAGAAGTGGTTCCATGGGAAGCTGGGCGCAGGGCGGGACGGCAGGCAGATAGCGGAGAGGCTGCTGTCGGAGTACTGCCTGGAGACTGGAGCGCCCGACGGATCCTTCCTGGTCCGAGAGAGCGAGACCTTCGTGGGAGACTACACGCTGTCTTTCTGGTACAACAGCACACATGGAGACCGTCTAGAATAGTACCCAAGTCCTGACGTCAGGACTTGGAAATCCCATAGGCAAATCCTACATTGCTTCATATAAAAGTGGTTATAATCTAAATGATTCTTTCCACAAATACCTTCTACTACATGTTAGCTTGTAACGGGCCCTATATAACATGTTGACCTAAAGGTTGTTTTGTTGTTTGGCCTGGGTCTTGCTCAGCAGGCCACATGCAAAATGGGACAGTGACAGTGCCATATCCGATCAATCCGTCAATACTGACGACATTCTCATTGATTGAATGTGGTTGTGGTCGCGGATGTGATCTCGTTCTCTCTGCTAATGCATTGGCTCTGCATGAGTCGGGTTATCTGAAAGCAAATCAGTGTCCCTACTGGCTTCACACACCATGTACTGTACAGGTTTGCTTAATGGAGGCAGCTGTGTTTAAAACGAACAGTAAAGTGCAATGGTTCGCAATGGCACTCCGTCCATAACTCTTAAACAAGGCATGACGTTTCGTAAGAGCATCTGCTGATAGCCTATGAATTATTAATGATGATGATACCATTCTAATGAACAGCAGGCTCATGTCCGTTAAATAAAAAAAAGTAGCAAATAGCAGATTGACGAGCATTGCACCACTTTTCGAGCTTGCAGATCTGCTAGTTTGTGTGTATAATGATCATGGAGGGGCGTTGATTTACGAAAGAACAGTTAGAATATGGAGATTGGAGGTTTTCCGCCCGACAGCGACAATATACTAGATGCTACATAGATTGGATCATCGTTTCCCAAAGTGTGGTCCTGGGGGGAGTTCCAGGGGGTCCCCAGCTAAATGATAGATAGTTAGGAACAGAATGGACCCTTATGCGTCTGTAACTCTGAGAGTGTACGAATGGAACCAAATGGATTAATCCATTGGTATTCTCTCAGAGTTAAATTAACATTGATTGTAGAATCAATGTTAGTCCCATATATAAATGCCATTAAATGGGGGTTAGATTAGCAGTAAAACTCTTCTCCTATGTGTGTACTTGGCATATCTTTTCAAATGGTCCATGGACTAATAAGTGTGACTTTGGGGGTCCTTGACATTAGAACCATTGGATTAGATAACATTTATTTTGTTTAGTTCTTGCTTCCGTCATTTTAACGTCTCACTCCTCTCCAACGCTCCAGGCGCTCTGGGCGGGTCCAGCACTGTCGCATCCACTCTCGGCAGGAGGCCGGCAGCCCAAAGTTCTACCTGACGGACAACCTGGTGTTCGACACGCTCTTTGCCCTCATCACCCACTACCAGCAGGTGGCGCTGCGTTGCAACGAGTTTGAGATGAAGCTGACGGAGCCGGTGCCTCAGACCAACGCCCACGAGAGCAAGGAGTGAGTGGGAAGCAGTGTGAACGTGTTGTTAGCTTGTTACCCAGAGGAATTTGAACACCGCCCTTTTACCCTTGTCCCAGTGGTTCCAGTGGAATTGAATTGAATTGAATTGAAATTGAATTGGTTAAAACTCACTCGCTGCCAAGATTGTCTTTTGACGACTTTTTCCCCATGGCCCTCAGTGCCAAGAACGTCTTTTAGATATATAATTTGCCGCTGAATATATATTTTATATCCGGCAGCAAATAGGTTGCAGCGCCGGAGTCAATGGTGGCTGAGTTAAAATGCTCAACTCATTCAATTTTGTGTGTATGGCAGTTCTGGTTCAGCAGTATTTCCAGCTTTGTCCCATCCACTGTCTCCAACTCATCCCTGTGATTTTGTGGTTTGTTTTCCCAGTTCAAGTTACGGCTACAGCAGGTAAAAAAAACATGTCAGGCTGCGTGAGTCTCACCTTATTGTATACATTGATGTAAGCAGCACAGCTGCAGCTAATCATTTTTTACTAGCAGCAGGTTTAGATGTATCATCTGCGCATACATGTAGTCCTTCTAGTGTCCCAATCCTTTTGTTTGATTGGTTCTTTCATATGTCACTAAATCTAACACACCCATTATTAATTTGATTTGCTGCAGATTTGATGCTTACTAGCTAGCTCATCAAGTATTAATCTGCTGTAGTTTTTTAACCTGAACTGTATAACACAACTACAAAATCAGCCTACTAGGATTTCATGCCCCTTCATGACCTACACATTGTTGTACAAACGTACAACAAATAGTGGAAAAATACATTCTACACGCTCAACAGCAGCATCTCAACACATTGTGGTAACGTATATCTGCCTTTTCCACTACTTTGGACATCTGGTTGGAAGTGGTTAAAGATGAGTAGGCCTGTCACAATCATTACATAATCGCCTAATCGCAATTATCCGAGATAATTGTTTTATTTTGCATAATAGTCATAATCACCATAATCATTTCCATGTTGAAAAATGCTCATATATTTTCAAACTTAAAAAGGAAATAACACATCTACAAGCCCTAAACGTATTTGTCATATCTTGCCCTGTGTCATCTTTCCTATACGAAGCCTAAAATCCAAGCAGAAATGTAATTTTGCATTCATAATCATGACGGCTCTGGCTGGAAGTGGTTACAGATCTGTTCAGCTCATGAGGAGGGATATTGACCGCTTTGAAGGAGGCTGCAGATCGAGCATGAATAATGGATGGCATCCGTCTGTGTCAGAATATGCCCGACCCGCAGACTCCACTGAACTGTGCCATCTGGACTGATGTGCTGTGTTTGTGTCAATAGGTGGTACCATGCCAACCTGTCCAGGAGCCATGCTGAGAACATGCTAATGAGGGTCCCACGCGATGGAGCCTTCCTCGTCAGGAAGAGGACGGAACCCAGCTCCTTCGCCATCTCCTTCAGGTGATTACCACTGTCTGTCCGTCTCTCTAAATGAGCTGTTTGATAATGGCATACACAGGCGTAGCACAGAGCCCTAGGCTACTATATAGCCTAGGGCTCTGTGCTACAGAGCTACAGAGCTACAAGCTCAGCGCGCCACCGAGTGGCGTGCTACAAGCTTGTAGGTCTGCTATTTTTGAGAAATCGTGAAAATGTAGCGCAAATCTTTCAATATATTCTTTCAGAGCAAATGTTTTTAACTCAAACTTGGTTGTCTTTGAACTCGAAATTGGTTGTTTTCTACGAAGATGATTTGCATATTTCCTGTGTGCCGTAACCGAATGCCTAAAGGCTGTAGCGTTATGGTGTGCCGTCTTGTTCCCAGGGCGGAGGGTAAGATCAAGCACTGTCGGGTACAGCAGGGGGGTCAGATTGTGGTGCTGGGCACGTCGGAGTTCGACAGCCTGGTGGATCTCATCAGCTACTACGAGAAGCACCCGCTGTACCGCAAGATGAAGCTACGCTACCCCATCAACGAGGACACCCTGGAGAAGATCGGCACTGCTGTGAGTAGCACGCGCTATACTGCCGCTATAGGGCAGTCATGATTATGATCATTTAATTGTCACTCAAATATTAATTGATTGATTAATGATTTAATTGCAATAGACCTTGCAGTAAGCCCCTCCCCGAACTGCTATGGTCCAATCACAGCTAAGCATAACATGTGATGGAGAGTCTCCACCAATAGTTTTCCTGTATGATAAAGTATTGTTTTAAAAAATAAATGTCACGCAGTGCATATGGCAGGCCTTGTTGACAGATTTGGAAGATATTTTGAACGTCTGGTCCCAAAAATGAACCAGTATTTAATGGGTAATGTCCATGATATTTACATTGAAATGAATGAGCCCGGCTGGAAAGTGTCCTACCCATGGTAGGACACTGGGGAGAGGGCGGGCTTACTGCAAGGTCTATTCTGTCATTGAGCATTGGAACTTTATGAATAGAAAATACATTTCATTTTGGCATTTCAAAAGGCTTGGATGCGTTTTTAGCTTGAAAACTAGAACAGTTCCTGTCAGGCACCGTGACCGGCCTGCTCGGGAATGAAGAAAATAGGGGGTGCATTTCTCATCCAGTTGTCTAATACTCGTTGGGCCATTGTCATAGTGTCCCTTTTGTGCCCATAATTATATGGAAATGATTATGACGATTAAGAAAAAACAGTTAAACAAAACTACAACCATTGGGTAGGGTGGCATTGGTTCGACCTTCCATTTTGTCCGACCATTACTAGCACTATCCCTAACCTCATAGGAATACACACAGGTGATTTGTAACCTTGCAGCAAGGGTGATTTGTAACCCGCAGCACAGGTCAGACTAACAGGAGGTCTAACTTAAGGGCAGTTCCGAACCATTGCACATTGTATTCTGCCCCCAAAAAGTACAACAAAGGCCTGCTTTAAGTCCAATCTGCCGTCTGCCCTACAGGAACCAGACTATGGCTCTCTGTACGAGGGGAGGAATCCAGGCTT
>OOFJ01141441.1:6429-17977 GCA_900323375.1 Benthosema glaciale
TAACTAAATAACTATTAACTATCAATGATATACACACACACACACACACACACACACACACACACACACACACACACACACACACACACACACACACACACACACACACAGGGGCAAAAACACGTCTTCGCCGTAGAGGAGATAGATAATGGGTCTCACTAATATATTTTCTATGTACACAAAACACACAAGACCTTCACGCCATCTGACACTGCTCACCCGTCCAACACTTCTGGCGGAAAATAACCAACTATTTTTGGGGTGCCAAGTTCCACTAACCCTGTTTCGTGGTCTACTACAGTAGAGTCACGTATATCAATAGAATCATACTCATCACCATTACTATTGCTAAGTAAACCATCCTCTTGAATTGGTAATCAAGGAAACAAATAAACACCACACAGTGGTCTTACCTGCTTACCGTCAATAATAAAAGTGGTACAATATGGACCCCACTCAACAATTCACTTAAATTCACCACTTAAACTCCAGTCTCCGTATTGTGTGTAAAGAATTAGCTGATCTACAAGCTCATGTACAATTGAGCTGTGAGCTTGTAAATGGGCTATTTTCAGTGAAGAATGTAATGTAATGTACAACAAAAACTGAAAAGTACCTCATATAGAGACCTTAGGGACTCCGGTAAATCAAGTATGGCGTTTAAGTGGTTAATGTAATTAATCAAACGACAGAGTAGATATTTTATGTTAGGCCATGAAGGCAATGGCTAATGCTATTGTGCCCCCTGGGTTTGGCCTTATGCCCCTCTAAAGAATTAAATTAAAAGAGGTCCGGCCACACTGTCCCTATAGCTGATTTAAAAATGTTCACCTCTGACCTTGTTCGTGTCAATACAGTCTTTAGATACCAGTGTCTTTTGTTTGCAGTCTGAATTCGCAACAAATACCTCCTCTCATTGTCTCACTTCTTAACAAATACCTCCCCATATAACAAATATCACCCCATAAACTCCCCACCAATGCTTATGTTTAGTCCAATGCTTTGTTTGTCTGGTTCCCTTTTGTTCATTTGTGTTGTCCTGTTGTTGTTCTTCTTAATTTTGTGCTCATATGTACCGCTTTCCCCCCTTGTTAGTTCCTATTAGGTCTTCTTCAGCAGCCGATAAGTCTTATAATGATGACTTGGAAGGATTACAGTTGGGGATGATTACGTTTAACCACTGAATGTTGCAGAGGGATACAATGCCTCGTTTATACTTAGATGCGCGTCAACGGGCACCGAAAATATGAGCTGTGAGCTTTTAGATCATCTATTTATGCAGTGGTTCCCAAACTTTTTAGCCTGTGACCCAAAAGAGAAATGATTTGTCTCCCCAGGACGGGACCCGGCCACAAACGTGTCCCGACCCAGTGTTTGGGAACCATTGCTATTTAGCATAAATCAACCTTAAGATTCTC
The DNA here is from genome assembly GCA_900323375.1 of Benthosema glaciale. Lineage (NCBI taxonomy): Eukaryota > Metazoa > Chordata > Actinopteri > Myctophiformes > Myctophidae > Benthosema > Benthosema glaciale. The sequence goes on from OOFJ01141441.1 coordinate 7,848, forward strand.
ACGGCATCAGCCCTGTAAAGCTTCTGCGGGGTCCCCCACCCTGTGTGTTACACGATGTGAAGTGCGTTGTGGTTTCCCCTGTCAACCCGTGTACTTGTATCTCTGCCGGCATTATCATTAATTCAGGGACTGCTCAAGTACACGCCTTGTCTCCTCCCCCTCCTCTTCCTCCCAGGCCCCTTGGCCTCTTTGTTGGGAATGAAAAGGACAGCATGATTACACAGTAGGATTTTCACTGTCTTGGTAATTGTTGTGCTGTCACATTAGAAGATTTAATTGTCTCACACTGCAAGAGATCAATCAGAGCAATAGTGATACAATACACTGTACTACCGTGCACTGCTTACCCTGTCGTAACAGGTATTTCCACGTTCAGGCCACTATTACATTTTACATTATACATATATAATACATACAATACATATAATACCAGTAAATAGAGACGCGTTTATGCATTGTACCTACACCATGTTATTCCATTTGTCGGTGAGATATTAAGTATACCTTAACTGCAGTTCGATTATGTGAAAACTGTCTGGCTTCCACTTAGAGCTTTGTTCTCTGCTGCTTAACAAACAGAGGGGGTCAAGCAGGTGCTGTCCCAGGTGCTGAAATGAGACGACAGATCCCGTTAAAGATACACAGACATTCAGATTAGACTGATGATAGTGCCGTGCCTGAGCCGCATTCCAAGTGGTTACCTCCAGAGGTAAACGGTGCATTCATCAATAAGACGTGTGCAGCTTATACACCAGTAAGACGCCTGAGGGCGAGGTCGTGTGCATGCATCCGCCTGGGTGACAGCAGACTGCTGGGCGAGCGCTGGTGCTTTGGCATAGGGGGTCAGATCAACATATGGAATTGCATTTCCCATTTAGTGAGATTTTGAGTGATACACTGACGGACAGTTGTGGCCTCCCATGTAAGCCCTCTTGGTACACTAGGTACAGTAATAGTAGATTACGGGAACTCAGATGGCAGTCCTGGAGGACTCTTGTGTTGAGGTCAGGGGAGCAGAGATGTTGATTCTTAGGTTTCTGACCTTTGTTGCTGAGTCTGGGGGGACTCACGCTGGGCAAGACTTATACGTTGTAGAGACGGTATCTTTTTTGGGGGGCGGAAGTTGCGGAATTTCTGCGCTTTACAAATCAGTTTACATTCTCCTTGTATGAAACAAGTGTTGTGAATGATTGGTCGAAAGAATTTCGTATCCGGGGGAAATACATCTGACGGATGTTCTGGACGACCCTTCTGCCAATACCGACTCTGCCTTAGGTTGTGACCAGGCATTTATCTTCACAGATGAGTAAGCCTGGGACCGAGGCTAGGGGGTACTAGGGTGTTGAATGCAGAGCTGGAATCTATAAACAACATTCTCAATTTCTCACGTAGGATTATTTCCAGGTGGGAGAGGGCAGTGTGTCGTTTTGTGGCATCGTCTGTGGATATGTTTTGCCGGGAAGCAAATTGGTGCGGGTCTAATATGAACTTGCTATTGATCAGCTCTTTGACATGCTTCTCAAAGCATTTGCCCACTATGGGGGTGAAGGCCCTGGGACACCAGTCATTTTAGAGACAAAAAAAGACAGCAGCTTTTGGTACCTCTAAGTTGAGTCTGTATAGGCTACTTTATCCCTGTGTTGTTTGACTGAATGAACTGCACTTCTGAGGACATAATTATTGTAGCGTGTGGAATGTTTCTCCTCCTCAGTTCCAGACACACCAAAAAAACTCTGATTTGGTTAAACCATTATGGTTTTGATGTGGGCTATGTCGGCAAAATCAGTTTGATTTACAACAGCAAAAGCATTTTTTAAAATATGTACTCCATCACTAGACACTCACCGTGTTCAGCCAGTAAATGTCACTGCTTACCATTGTCACCATCCATTAAGTGGTTTCTTGTGTCTTAGCTCAGACTCACTGTTCTGTGAACCACTGTGAAGGACACATTATCCCTGGAGATCAGGGTTAAATTAATATAAGTTTATAAGAATATAAGTAAGGTTATGAGAGAATAATCACATGCCGGGGCCTTCACTTCGGGGAGTGGCTGGACTTTAGAAGTCTCCATAATGGCCAGAAATATTAAATACAATTCTTCCATGGTTGTTATTCAGCTACAGTGATGTATATTTGTCAGCCAGGTGTTCCGCTAATTACGAACCAGAGTGCTTCCATGAATTAGAAGTACATTGTGATTCATTACACTAGTTCTGTTCTCATTAGCTGTGTTGCAGAGTAACTGTAATATACTTGATCTGTTAATCCCCAGTGCTGTGGTATAAGGTTAAATACAGACAAAGGTTTAGGGCTGTTCACTGTCCTATACAGTACCAAGGGTCTACTCTACAGGATTACTGACATAAGTTATGTCCACACTCCTACACACGTTGATAACAATCATATTTCCCCCTTATTGAATGTAAAATTAATGGCATTTTCCCTTCGGCCCAAGTGCCCACAACAGAGGGTAAATATGAAATATGTCTGTGTTGAAGGGCAGTATTTCTCCTTGTTGTTATCCACCACTGCTAGGACAAGCACTTTCAGTATGCACACCATGTCAAGTGCAGCCAATGCCAGCTTCCTGACAAGTAAATGAAAGGCTCCATCGTTCTTCTTGTTTCTTCCCAGGTGACACCCTCTGTCCCCATTCCGTCACCATCAAAAAGCTGAACAAGATGCCGAGAACCTCAAAAACGGTCCATTATGGGCTGCCAGGGGGAGTGCAGACACCATTAAGGAACGATATCGGTTACAAATAATGCATGTCTCCCAGCCTCATTCTCATCCTGTCTGAGAGAGGAGGGACAGCGCTGAGATGTACAGATGCACCACAGAGACCTTGCAGGCGGTGCAGCGTCCTCGCTCTCGCAGACCAAGGGCATCTCCCCCCACCAGAGACACAGTTTCTGCGTACAGAGCATGTCATGTAATTCCACACTGAACACACCGAACATACTGTAGTGTGCGAGCGATTGAAACGAGTGCACTATATTGCCCACTCTAAGCACACACCATTTGTGTCTTTGCATCACAGCATATTGTGATGTTCTTTATTGCTCTGTTTTCGGTGATGGAGGATACATAATACTGCAGTTCATAAAGTGGTCTGATAAACGAGGGCTCTCATCAGTCTCAATAACCTCACCACCGGTGATATCAATGTCACTTTTCATGGCTGCTGAAATTAAAGACCGCAGGGATGGAGGAAGTCATTACTTAGAAAAGTCATTTAACCATCTCCTCCCATAGTGTATGAAACGGCACTGTCAAACGATCAACCTTTGGTTTTGGCTGCACAAGGTAAGTCAAGCACGTAGTACGACGGGGGGGAATGGGGGGGATTACCGCCTTTAGCGGTAGAATATGCAGTAAGATGCAGTAATCAAGATGAGACAAATCCCACAACATATTTAGTTAAGTGTACTAAGGGAGCCTTCGCAGTTCGGTAGGCTTAATCAAATTTGTCTTTCCATAAAGTTTCTGCTTGGGTTAAACTCAATTTGTTACTTAATTATCTTCCTCGTATTTTATCATGATGTCATTTTCTTTTTAGATGATCTCGCTAGACACAGTACAGTGATTTCACTGCAGCCAACCTTCAGTAAGGTGCAACAACAACCTGGATTCAAACATCTACCATTCTTCCAAACAGGAATTTAAAACTTTTAGTGCACCTCCATCGGGTTAATTTTATTTGTGTCACTAGGAATTTCCCCATGAGTTTCTCTACTACACTACCACAAACAATAGAAAGACAAAAAACATTTTAACTTTACTGTAAATCATTGGATCACTCCAAGCCTTTACGGTTTAATTGTGACATGTACACATTGTGACAAAAAGGCAACAGTGACCAGATAAACAGTAGTAAGTGCAACATTCTTAAGATGTAATCTCAAAACCCTGAAGGCTCACTCTTTCACAGTGAGATGCCATTAAGTTCTGAGGCATTTATGTCTTTTTAATGAGAGCTAAATTGCTTTCATACGCAGTGATTTTTGTGCAAATGAAAGCCTTCCAACTATGAATGTCAAGTAGACGGCTAAATGTTCCCTGGCACAGTGCAGGCCATGGGCTATAGCATTAGGAGGCTCACAAATGACCATGTGACTTTGCTCTGCAAGAAAATAAACATTACAATGTAATGGATGAAATGCAGATTTTTGCCGGGAACAAACTTTACGCTACATACAGGTCACCTACATACAGGATATCATCACTTGTGTGGAAACTTTGGTTACATTTCAGGAAATGTTAGAAAGTGCCTGTGTTCCTGTACTGCATGTACTGTATCTGAACAACAGCTGATTACACAAGACATTTTCTCAGATGCTCTTTTCGGCGCCGGTGGTACAGTTACGACACATCGGCGCGTGGTTGCACATTAACTTTCCACTGGGTACGGCCGCGCGCCCGACGCTGGGCCGTCGGGTAGCCTACGTGTCTTTTTGGGGCATAAAAGGAGGCTGCGAGACGCCGACACGGTCACTCTGTTCCAGAATGAAGCGCTGTTGTGTGGCTGTTCTGTTGTTGCTGCTGTCTCTGTCTGAGGCCCACCATGAGGCTCAGGCTGAACCAGCTGGTACCCTTGTACTACAACCTGACCTTCTCTGGGCCGAGCTAAAAGAGCTCAGGGACTTGGTGGTGGAACAGAGAGTCCAGCTGAAGAACACAGAGGCCAGGCTGTCAGCCAGCGAGGAAGACTCCAAGGAGCTCAGAGCCACCGTGGTGGAACAACAGGTCCAGCTGAGCCTCATGGAGTCCAGGGTGTCAGCCAGCGAGGAGCTCAGAGATGAGGTGCTTCGCCTGGGAGCCATCGTGGTGGAACAACAGGGCCAGCTCAGCGACATGGAAACAGAATCCAAGGATCTATGAGACGAGGTGCTTCGTCTGGGAGCCACCGTGGTCCAGCAGAGAGAGAAGCTCAGCAACACAGAGGCCAGGGTGGCAGCCAGCGAGGGAGAAGCCAAGGAGCTCAGAGACACCGTGGTGGAACAACAGGTTCACCTCACGTACATGGAGAGCAGGGTGGCAGCGAGCGAGGAAGAAGTCCAGGAGCAGAGGAGCTTAATGAGAGTAATGGCTGCCAAACTGAGTGAGAGTGAGTCCCAGGTTGCAGACCACCAGGCCTGGCTGAACGCTACAGAGACCAGACTGGATGCCACAGAGACCAGACTGGATGCCACAGAGACCAGACTGGATGCTACAGAGACCAGACTGGATGCTACAGAGACCAGACTGGATGCTACAGAGACCAGACTGGATGCTACAGAGACCAGACTGGATGCTACAGAGGTCCAGGTTGAAGACTTGGAGAAAGAAATTTAAGACAAACCGAAGGTGGCCTTCTCTGCTGGTTTGACTAATGATGGACAAGTTGGACCGTTTGGTTCTATGACCACTCTGGTCTGGAAGAAGGTCTTCACTAACATCGGCAACGCCTACAGTTCATCTACAGGGGTCTTCTCTGCTCCAGTCAAAGGACTCTATCACTTCACATTTACTGCATATCACATTTGGTCATCAGAGCGTTTCTATGTCTGGATGTATAAGAATGAGCAGAGACTCTTCTTAACTAACTATGGGTACACTAGTGGAGGTCATGAACAGGTATCTAATGGAATGATAGTAGAGCTGGAGAAGGGAGACACTGTTGACATGCGTTTAGATGGAGGGTACAGGCTCTATGATGACTCAAACAACCGCTCAGTGTTCAATGGTGTTCTGCTCTATGCTATGTAACACTGATACTGATACTGGTACAGTTACTTTATAGAGTGTTCTGGTCTATTCTATGTAACACTGCTACTGGTACCATTACTACAGTGTTCTGGTCTATGCTATGTAACACTGGTACTGGTACCATTACTTTATAGAGTGTTCTGGTCTATTCTATGTAACACTGCTACTGGTACCATTACTTTATAGAGTGTTCTGGTCTATTCTATGTAACACTGCTACTGGTACCATTACTTTATAGAGTGTAATTCTATGTGACAAATACATCATTTTGGCGTCCTTGACATGAAAATGTCTCCATAATGTTCATGTTCATCCTGTCAATAGACACATTGAAAAGCAAAAAGAAAAGTGCTTGTGTTCCAATAGAATAGATCCAATATAATTATTATTTATTCACAAGCTCTTGTTAATACTTAATTGGTTAATTTAAAAAAAAGACACACATAACCACCTAGAGTTTCACTTAATTTGAGCTTTTCTTTAAAATATATTAAAAATAGCAGGACTACAAGCTCCCAACACATAGCTAGGTAAACCGAGACCTTGCATAGATTATTACTTTTCTAAAACAGTTACTTGAAATGGCAACATAAAAATCATAGACATTAAATTAAAACAGTTTTTAATAATTCACTACAAGAAAGTAGTTCTCGTCGGGTATCAGGAAGAGCAACTTGACAAGTCAAACAAACACATAGAGAAACAAAACTTAACTGTTTCTAAAACTTGTCCTAAGATCAGCTCGCTCCTTTTGAGTACTGGTATGTCCTCCTAATTTGTAGCTCCAAGTACCAAAATGTTAGTCGTATAGGCCTATACTGTAGATTTTAAATTCTGTAAGAAATATGACCATTGTGTTTGTAACTGTTGGGAAAACTATCAAGCAATCAGAGAAACAGTTATTTTCTAGGCTGGCCTACAACATTTTATGTTTATTTAGCTGTATTAGTCTAGTGGTTCTACTAGTAGTGGTGGTATAAACACGGACTGGACATTGACATGGTTTTCACAAATCTCCTATTGTAGCAGGCAGCATTAGCACGTTGAAACCATCTAGGCCTCTCCTAGAGATGCTAAGCAATAAATCATTGCAGATAATGATATTTCTTTCACCTAAAAAAAAAAAAAACTGTCCACACTGGTAAAGAAACTTGCTGTTTCTGATGAGCTGGTGTTCTACATCTAGTTTGAGGCCGCAAAGAGATGTCACAGCCTCACAGGTAATGGATATTGTGGTCAAGGCGAATGTGAAAATCTGTCATGCACACTGTCAGCAAGAGAGCCTTGAAATAAATGAAACACAGAATATAAGATGTGTGACACTTTTCATGATGACAGGTGGAACTAAATGTAAGTATCATACAGTTTACATTTCTTATCAGTTATGGAATCAGTCAGTAAGAGTAGACAGGCCAAAGGCTGTGACTACATGTTATTAGACGATTCTAAATATAAACAATCCAAACTCATTTTATACTTCGTTTTTACAAAACGTAAAGGCATCTATTTTTTACTAACAAAGAGCATAAAAGTAAATGTACTTTGTATAAGTATGCCTTATGTTATGTTATTGTAAATAACATTAAATAAATAAGATCAGGCTGAAATTAATAACAATAAAAAATAGTACTGGTCGGAAAAATGATATATGTATTTCTCAGGAGATCCTTGCTTTCTACTAGTTTTTCTTTGTGGGATTAAGCGAACAATGTTTACGCTGGTGGTTGCTATAGTCCCTAAACAGAATATCTAGCATAAACACAGCCTTTTAGAAACTGATAGCAATTATTTCCCTCATTGTATCTCATAATTACATTCACATCATGATTTTGACATTCAACCTTAATGCCCTACTGTTCCAGAAAGCAATGTGCCTTGTGTGTTTAGAACAGAGGATACTTTATTATGAGTGGGACTTACTGTATTGCCTGTATAGGAGCAAGGGTGTAGTATTTATAGTGCTTCATCCCAGGCTACAGGGCCGCATTGATGCTGAAATTAAACCTTGGAATCCTGCCAGACAATCTTCAGGGAGAGTCTCCTGGCAGGACACAATGCACTATAGCACAGTTCTTGGCCTTCGCTCCCAGAAACTCTTGAAAGGTAGTACGTACTTTCTTGTGCAGTTCTACAGGTGGACTGCATTGTTGTTGTCTCACCTGCTGGGGAACAGATTCCTCCCTCAGGACTCATCCCATGTGTTAACGAGATGGCGACGGGAAGGCTGAGACAGTTTGTCCTCTACAAACCTTCTTTGATAAGATTTTAAACCCCCTGCCAATGGCCACAATTGCAACAACAGCCAAGTCCATTTCTATTCAGCCATATGTTCTAGAATGTTTTAGTGTCTACTCTTCTAATATATTGAGTTTGAATTGACCTCTGAGAGTGTAGTGCTCGTGTGGTACAGTGGTGAGGTCCCTGCCCACACCACCACGGAGTGTAGGGGTTCGAATCCGCCGCGGTACATCCGGCTTGTTCGAGCATCTACTGTATTCGGACACAATTGGCCAGTGTTCGTGGGAGGGAAGCGGAGTGGTGAGGGTGGTATATGTCACACTCCTACATATATAGCAGCACCTGGAAGTGTTGGGTTGGAGGAGTTTTCTCCCAGTGTGGGCTCCTCACTGGCAGGTGAGCCAGTAGGCTGCAATAACAGCGGCGATGCTGCCACCATGCTGTACCTGTGCAGTTCTCTATTTTGGCATTTACACTGTGTTCGGACTTTGAATGTGAATGTGGTACTGTTTGTTTGTGCGAGATGGAAATGCTCATGGAGTCTCTCAAAGAGCTGTTGTAATTTTGCCCAGGGCAGCACCACCGGCACATCCATATATCCACTGTTGAATGCTAAGTCCTGACATGATCTGCTACTCTGATGTGGAGCTCATGCCTGAGCTGTAGGCACGGTATCTCCATGCGCCTGTATGTTTGAGTGTTGGTGGTGGCGGTGGTGATGATGGGGGGGCACTTTTTATTATATATTCAGAACAGGGCAATGCAGGTGAAGATTTGCTAAACCTGCCTTTGGTAAGGTTGTTGTGCACATGTTATCTCATGAGACACACTCACTCACAGTGGAGGAGTTTATTCTCTGTACCAAAGTTCTATATTCTTCACACTTTTGGAACTTCATCACAACCTTAATAAAAAAGTAAATAAATATGTTGTTTGTAGATCCACAGATATCTAGTCTTGGTTTACATTTACACTATAAATTATTGTAGATTCCACAGTAATAATGTGTCATTATTCATTGCATTATAGGTAAATTAATGTAAGCTATCTCTCTAGCTCGTCTTCAGACGAGCCCTCCAGCAACGTCTCCAGTCATCTTGATCCTCCATACTTTCCGCCTGTGTCTTTCTGTAGTAGGCCTGTACATACATAATGTAGGTAGTACTGTAGGGATGCCCCTGTGATCAATACCTGTGAGTTGACTCCTGTAGCTCAAGTTTGCTGACTGGGAGCTTGTGGTTTCTGTGGCGGTGACTGGCCAGCCTCTTCTCCTGGATGATATCTTCTCACTCACTCTTGGTGGCCCCCATACAGATTCTTGTTAATGTGCTCGTTCTGGTTTTATTTTATTTTTTCAAACAGGGCTTAAAACTTAGCCTGGAATCCAGACTGATTTGCTACGTTCATTTTCTTCTTACTTTGATACTCAGTCTTGTCAGGCTCACCAATTACGTAGGCAAGTCAGGAATAGGGCCCATCAGACTGATGTCAGTGTTGTAGTTGTTAGTTTTTCCAAAGAATGAAGAGAAAGCTGCTCACTAGCACTCTAGCAGCAAAAGGCAATGAATAGGGTGCCGCACAACATAGGCAGAGATGAACACGGCAGTTGAAGGGGAAGATTGACGAGCGAAATCACCAGTGTGATTTATCTGACAACCTTTAAGGAAAGGTTGTGTGTCCCCAGGGAGTGCTGCCATGCAGTAGAACATGAGGGCAGAGTGAAGAAAAGGTCAAGAGGTCAAGTGAGGTGCAGGATTGTAGAAAGAGAATTTCAGAAAGAGAATTTCCTCAGATGTGGCATTTCTTGTCTCCACTGCATTCTTGCAAGGCTGTTATGAGTAAAGTCTAATGGGGGATTCACAGTCACACTGAGTCTGTTTGATTTCAAACTGTTCCAGAATACGATTGCCTGGTCCCCGCTGGCCATGATTCACATTGGCCTTGATTCTTCCGTACTCGAGTACACTTCATTCAATTGTATTCAATGCTTTCACATTGCATCGATCCGTATATGAGTACACTTCAATCGCATCCGGGACCATAGTGTGAATCTCCTGTAAGTGTCTCCACCAGGCAGAAGGCACAGGGAGTATGTTTTGTCTGTCCTTGTTTTTTTTTTTTTTTTTTTTTTTTTTTTTCCT
>OOFJ01141449.1:0-10759 GCA_900323375.1 Benthosema glaciale
ACACACACACACACACACACACACAATATATATAGTATTCACATGCATGATTTTCCCACAAGGACACGCCCCCTTATCTAGACTGAGTGGCAAAACATTGAGCAGCATGGAGCATTGGAGTTTGGAAGCGCTCGTTGGAAATCACTCAGCGGTCCTGACTACCACCTGTTTCTAAATGTCACATAATGCAGGAGGCAGGACGTTGCGTTATTGAAAACAAGCACTTCCAAACTCTGAAAAATAATCAAATGCAGGGCATTTCTTGACAGAAAGTAGCTCATAACGTTTTTATGGTGGATCTTTATGAAACAAAAACTTTGCAGATAGAAAGAGGATAATTCAAGCTTTCCGTACAGCTACAATGTTGGTGAGTTTAACGTTGTTTAATTCAGTCCGATAGGACTTTTCTGTTTGGATGTATGGGCTGTCAAGGCCAGGAAGTCGTTTTTTGGTACTCAGTTCAGTGGGCGTTCCTGCATAATTTACGGGTATAATGATGTCATGTGCAATGCATACCCTCTATACTCCTAATTCCAAGGCACATGACTATGTGTTTGTGTGTGGTTTGGTGTGCGTTGCGTTGCGTTGCGTTGCGTTGCGCTGCCAACTCACCCAGCAGTGTGCTGGTGTGTCTGAAGGCTCGGACCTGTGAGTCAGACATGCTGGTGAGCAGCGGCAGCAGAACGGAGAACAGGTCATCGGCGTACAGCAGACCGTTCTCACACGAGCGCACCAGAACCCTGAGGAACTCACACAGGTTCTCGTTGAAGCGCTTCCACTTGGCCTCTGTGGAGCACAGAGGGTAATTCCCGGAGACCTGGGAAAACAGCAGAGGCGGGAGAGAATGCTGTTTTATCCTATATTATTATATTAATAATGATGCATCCATCGATCAGTCAATCAATTCAAATGGGACTGCACTGTACTACAGGGTACAAATTACGTTTTTTACTGTAACGTTGTGAATGCAGCAGTACTACATTGTGTGTACAATTTAGTTAATTCATCACCAGTCATCCTACTATTAGAGATGTTTCTGCAAAGAAATACAAAACATAAGATATTTATAGCATTTATTGGCTTGGCTATGGGTCCAAGTGAAATGGCGTTTGGCTCTGCGTTGTTTAGAGGCCCGTCATTGTGTGATTCAAATTTAGTGGCGATTGAACACTGTTTCATGACATTTTTTATAGCCTGTTGGTATAGAATATGAAATCAGACATACAGAGAGATTCAAGCATCAGTCGGTGTTCTGGATCTCGCTGTCTCTCCAAAATCTGGACTTGGAAAGAACACAACATGTTTTCCATTTCTCACCTCCTTGAAGTCTTTGGTCAGTCTGCTGATGATAGTGGTGTTGTCCATGTTGTCTAACATCCTTTTGGTTACAACAACTGGACAAAACACAGAATATATTAATTCTGCTGAAATGGAATTCAATTGTTTTCATCTGCATTCTAATCTGCACACATACAGTACTAATTTGCTATAATTTAAAAACACCAGCTCATTATCTATTGTTCTAGTGTAGTAATCGGCAGTTTCATTCATGAAAGGAATTACTGAAGCGGGGAAATTTGTTTTGAAAGAAAGAGGAATATCTATTTCAGGTAAATACAGTATAAAGGACAGAGAATTCTTATCCGATCCTGAGCAGTTTAGAATACAATACACCTAAAACGCACAAATGAATGTTATTGAAAAACAACCACTATTACACTGATTGTAAAAACAGCAAAATAATTACACATTTCTCATTCCTGTATGAGCTCTCCTCACGACTCTTTGTTGCCAGCAGCATACATTCTACCCTGAACATCTGCGTGAACCACCTGCAGAGTAACCCGAGGTGTGCAGTGTGCACTGTGCAACTTCTCATGATAATGATATTGCTACATACTACTGTATATAGCACATTTCAAGACATAGTCACAAAGTGCTTTACAGAACATTTCCCTTTCCTTTTTTTGCTTTCGTGGCTGCCAGTCCTCTCGAACAGAACAGTTTAACTAATCATGCCCAGGATGTAAATTTGACGTAGATTTTGGAATAAAAACAAATTAAATTGAAACTTTTCAAATCAATATATGTCCCTTTTAAGACTGAGGCCGACTTTCGCTATATAATCCAACTTCAACCCCTGCCTCTCAGGCTCCAACTGACCTTGACACCCGCAGCACATCACGATGAAGTTGATGAGCACCAGTAGCCCCTCCTCTCGGTCCTGCTTATAGCTGTCCAACCACTCGTCCACCACCGTCTGAAGATTGATTGACAGAGAGATGTAGCCAATGAGATCTCTGCAGTTTGTGGCGGGCGGCATTATTATTTGGTCGGTTACGAAGATTAACGTGGTCATTCTCTCATCGTCCTCCTCTCATTGGCCCTCATTCACGCAAAGAACAAAACAACAAACAAAAAAATAACACATACACACAAATCTGTGCTGAAACCATTCGTGCAATATGAACATTTTAAGCACAAATCCTGGATTCTTCAATGTTTTCTTATTTGAATGTGCTCTTACTTGGCAATTTTAGAACTACCTCAGACCACACATAGTCCCAATATTCATAACCTGGCCTACAATATCGCCACTCGTCTTTCTATTTGCACCTCAACAGAAAGGCGAAGTGAAGGAGTGGGCTGCTCATTCTCCTAAAACATCATTTCCAAGGCCAACTCGCAATCAATCCCTCCCCCCTTCTAATGATGCTTTTCTCACCACCATGGCAGTCTTCGCAGAGAGTATGGCTGCAAACATGTCCTTTGGTGTGATACCCAGCTCCCCCAGGGACTCTCTGCTCCCAGGGGAACCCTGCCTGGACGCCTCCTGTTGCCAGTTGGATGAGCTGTCTACAGGAGCAGGTAAGGTGACAGATTCATTCTCTTCAGATGCAGCTTTGCTCCTTCTTGGTCTTGTAGGCGGCTTGAAGGATGAAAGGGACATCAGATGGCAACTCAATAAAAGAAAACTCAATTTACATCATGGGAGTATAAAAGAGTAAGAAAGGGATTGGCTTATTTACCACAGTTTGAGGCTTAGCTTGAGGCTTAGCTGCCCCTCTCCCCCGGCCCCTTTTCCTAGACTTGGACTTGGGTTCGACCTCATCCAGCTCCTCAAGACTGATAAATATGGACAAAATTAACCATACTATGGACATCGTAAGGACAGGTTCACTCAATACATTCACCCATAGTGAAAATTACAAAAACAAAACAAAAAAAACATTTCCCAAACCTTAATACAGAAATTATCAGCATCACAATTATTAACCATGTTTTTAGAAACACAACTCTTTCATTATATTACACAGAAGAATGCACACACCCCTGGCAAGTGGTACAGTATGTCCCAATTACCATACCCGCCTATACCAGTAAGACGCCTGAGGGCATGCACGCATCCGCCTTGTTGCCGCAGACTGCTGGGCGAGCGCTGGCGCTTTGGCATGGGGGGTCAGATCAACATGAAATGAATTCTGTACTGGCCATATAAAGTGCATGTCTTGAGTGTACAGGGTTTGATGAGGTCAGGTCAACATATGGAATGTCAGGTCCAATGCTCCAGTCCATACAGTATATGGAGATTAAGGGTGGTAGCGGGCACCCTGGGCAAGATCTACGCTGTAGAAGCTATCGTCTGTTTGGGCGGAAGTTGCGGGATTTTGGCGGAAGTTACGCCCGAGGAAATGACGTTGATGCTTTACAAATAAGTTTACATTCTCCGCGAATGAAACAAGTGCTGTGATTGTTCAGGAACATATCGTATCCGGGGGAAATACATCTGACGGATGTTCCGCCGGACATTTCCGCCGATAGCTTCTCTGCCTTACATTGTGACCAGGCTTTTCTATTCGCAGATGAGTAAGCCTGGGAGCGAGGCTAGGTAGCGGGGACATTCTCTTGAGTGTACACTGTACAGGGTTTGATGAGCGCCCAGGTAGAGCCGGGCGTTAATTTTCAGGGCTGATGGGAACTCTAGTTTTTGCCAGCTGCCGGCCGTAATAACTTTGGGGCAGGCCCGTCTAGAGTTGAATGAAATGAATGTGACATGAATGTTAAAATGTATTGAACTGGGTCAAGGTGTGAATACGAACTCTCTGATTATCAACATAGCTAGCATTATATAGCAAACAGTATTTTGTGCTGACCATATAGAGTATAGACTGTGACCAAAGGTAATTGATCTGTAACAAAAGGTTATGGGGAATATTATATAGTATATTGTAATAGTAACTTAGTGAGTTATAAAATGGGAATGGTATATATGCTGCAGCATGACATTTGTAGTATATACTATATGGTGAACATAAAGTTAAAGTTGGAAATGCAGTCTCTGCCTTTATCACACCTGGGAAGTGAGAAAGGCATGAATTGTGATCCACAAAATATTACCTGTCAACATCTGATTGACCGTCCATTGTTGATAATATTAAGCCTCCAGAGAAGATGCTGTGCAGGAAAGAAAATAATTGGATATATTGAAGCCTTTGGTCGGCAGCATGGTTAGGTTAGGAGTCTGCATTGCTAACGTTAAACATGCATGTTTCTGTGTTCAGTACACAAGGAGGCGAATGCCATCTCCAAGGAGGCAGCCCTTCCATTTTTGACTTACTTTGTCAAGAACCCCTATAAGAGAAGATTGACATATCTGAGCTCTAACAGTGATTCTCAACCCGTTTCATTTCAAAGACCCCTCCCCCCCAGTCTGACCTGCATTAGGCTAGACCTCCATTTAATGGCATTTCTAGGCTAGCTCTGAGACCCCCAATTTATACTGTAAAATCAATGTTAATTTAACTTGAGTGTACAAATGGAGACCCAGGGTCCATTTGGTTCCAATCCAAACTATCATTTAACTTTGGGAACCACTGTTAAACTCAATAATAAACACTAAAATTCGTCATTAAACCCCGCCATCACTCTCTTCACATAAACATTGAACCTTATAGGAGAAAGTAAACGTTATATTAATATGGTTTTCACTAGCTTACAAATCTGACACTTTAGCTTTCATATTGTCATGTTGGTAAGGTATACAAGTTCACCTAACCAAAAAAACAACAAATAGTAAAGTAGTATTGGGCGAAAAACATACAGTCAGACATAATCGGCAACAATTCTGGTTAGCATACCTTTTTTTTAATCGTAGCGTGTTTGTGTTGTAGTAGGCTACTTTGATGATGATTCCTCCTCAAAATGCGTAATTTTTTCCCCCCTCTATACAAAAAGCGCCAATTAAACCACGCCCAAATCGGCCAACCAATCCACAGCCAGGACACTCAGCTTCTAACCAATCACAACACGAGCTTCTTTCTTCTTCTCATACGGACGATGGGATCTAGATTGAGATCGATGCACGTTGCAGGTTGCGGAGTGCATGCGTGCGTGCGTGCGTGTGTGCGTGTAAATGACCGAAAACGGCAAGCAGGCTCAGGACAGAAACCAGAATCCCACTGGGTTCCGAATGAATCAATGAACACAGGCTTGTTTATCACACCAGGTACAAACAAGCCTAGTGTTCACACCCCAGGTCTTCTCCTCTGCCCCAATTGCAGATCTACACCTGTCACCAGAGCCTTGCTGCCCTTATGGCTCTGATGATGAACAACACACAAGCAAGCTAACAAAGTATTGTGGTAGACGTGACATGACGTAAACACCCTCCTCCCCATGGAGTATTTTTTGCTGCTAAACCAGTGGTTCCCAAAGTGGGGCTCGGGGACCCCCAGAGTTTCTTGAGGGAGTTCAAGGGGGTCCTCCCCAGCTAAATGATAGTTTAGAACCAAATGGACCCTTTGGGTCTGTAACTCAGAGTGTACAATAACGGGTCCATTTGGTTCCATTTGTAGGCCTACACTCAGAGTTAAACTAATGGGGGTCCGGCCGGTCCGTAGAGTAGACTATAATGCATGTCAAACTGGGGGTCCTTGAAACTAAATTGAGAATCACTACTAGAGCCGATAAAATATCCTCTCATGGGGGTCCCTGCATGGCATATCTCTTCTAATGGGGGTCCGCGGGCTAATTGGTGTCAATTTGGGGGTCCTTAACATGAAATAAGTTTGGGAACCACTGTGCTAAACCATATAACTCAGTATTATATTGTAAACCCAACTAAAGACAAAAACAATTCATTGTTTTCCATTTGTGCAGTGCAGACTATATGCATGGCAGCGTGCAGTGACAACACAACATGCATGTCAGTCAGGATTTTTTCTGATAAAATAAGTCAGGAATAAAACCCTTATTAATATTACTCATCTCATTTTGTCCCATCCCAGCCCATCACTGACAAAATGTTAACTATTTATATTAATTCACAATCATAATTATGTGCAATCAATGCAATCATGTAAATCGGCTTTTGTAATCTTTTAAAGGTAAGATGAAAATACACCAAACTGAATCTACAGTCACACCCTCTGATGATCAGGGGAATCATCTTTGTAGGAAACCAAGTATACATCATTATTTTCTCAGACATAAAAATAAAGATAAAGTAACACCTTTATTGGAAAAACCCAGAAGGGAAATACAATTTACAATACAGCAGCATTAGCCTAAAAATACAGTGAAGACATACAGTAGTATGGAATTTATAACCATAATTTCTTGCTCATATCATTAGTTGTGTTGTGTAATGTGTATAACGTGATAACTTGATATTGAAAGAAAAAGCTGGCCAGTCCCACAAAACTTCGACCCGAAACTCGTCATGCCCATATTTAAAAAAAAGTCACACTGTGCCTGCTGTCTAAGAAATCAAAAATAGCTTATCTTAAAACTATTAAGTCCTACAAATCCAATATGCTACTACAGTATCATATGTTGTCTTTTCTGACAATCAAATGCAACAATTCATTTGATAATGTGTTACAGAAAATCATCTTATTACAGAAAACACAAGGAACAGTTCACGTTCAGTGAACATATTTGTTTTTACATAAATTCTATAGGACCGTTTTCTAACAAACTCAAGCAGATTTACAGGAAAGAATATTTTAAATAAATTACTGACGATTGCTGAGCTGATGTAAAAAGTCAAGACAGGTTGGCATAAAGTAATTATATACTGTAGATTCTTCATAACGTTGTTTTTCTTTTTTTGTTGTTTTTACAATTTATTTTACTATCCCTTCATGCCCGTACATGGACATTTCAGTGCCTGATATGGATAAAGTGATGAAGGCATCTCTGTTTTACATTGGGTTTTAGTACTGGCCATTGTAGGGAGCGGGACTGTATGCTGATTCACTGGCAAGCTGTGGGAAAGGGGAAAGAAATATTGCATGTAAATATGTACACTGCATTTAGCTATCAGACATAGTACATACTACATAGGTACACTTCAAGACTTAAATTAACACATTACATAAGGTACATTCTACATGGTAGATTACTCACTGCAATGGATGACTTGACAGCCTGAAGCTGGAAAAAGACTTTGCCGCCCTCCTCTGGACATACAGTCCTAATCTCATCTCTGGACATTCCCAGCAGCAGCTTTCCACTCAACACGCCCAGGCTCCGCACTGTTCTGTAAGTGTACATGAAGCACAGCTTCTTTGTTATGTGCCCCACAACATAAACAAGACAGTTTTTGTTAGTGGAAAAATATTTTTGATCCACAGACCATATTTGTCGACTTACATTTTTGAAAAGCCTTTGTACTCTAACCAGGCTTTTACATTTGCAGGTGTGGACGTTGCATCCAGACGAGGTGGGCCACGTGACTCCTGATGTTAGGCGGACCAAGAGAAAAAGATAAATAATCACATATTATTAAGTCAATTCTATTTATAACACATTTCATATGACAATATAGTAGTGTATATTTGTATGTCTCTAAATGTTATGATGAATTGAACATGGTGGACCCTATTGTAAAGTGTAATGCTTTATGGTGTTGTCCACAGTTAACAGTTTTGTTTTGAGTTGGCATGTACTGTAATTCTCCAACCTGTTAATAAACTCTTCAATCAATCAAAAAAACAGATTCAGCGGTGCAGTGTCGGGTGTGGACGAATAAACCAGACTTCTACACTAGATAGTTCAAGTGGTATAGATTATAGAATACTACTCAATAAAGGTAGGTTGCTACACTTCCTCAGTAGAATGTTGTGCAGTCTTAGCTCACCCGTGAATCCTCCATGGGCTTGACTCCATCCATAGGCTCCAGAACATTCTGAGGGACGTGACCTTCCTCCCCACGAGCGTTTCGAACAATCCACCATTGCTTGGACTTATCCACCACCTGTGAAAACGCAAATAAAAACCCAGTGTGAGAATAAACCAATGTACTAATGCAAATGTATAGTGGTGTTGTTTATCTTTGTATAAGTATTGGACCATAAACCTCTTGCACAACTATTAGTATTACAGTTTGTGAATATTTAAATGGAACAAAGATGACAATATATAACGATATATTCAATTTAGTGTACAAACGGCATGAAGATTTAAATACAACACTAAATTGTTATTTTCAGTAAGAAGTAAATTAAATGGTAAATGGTGCATTTACCGTATATAGCGCCTTTATCCAAGGCACTTTACACCCATTCACACACTGATGGCAGCGGAAACCATGCAAGGCACCTACCAGCACATCAGGAGCAATTAGGGGTTAAGTGTCTTGCTCAAGGACACATCAACACTAACTCTGGGGGAGCCCGGGTTCGACCCGGCAACCTTGCGGTTGCCATCCAGTCACTCTAATGTCATATTAATATATTGTAGCGCTGATGAAAGACAAACGTCAAATGTCATTCAGTACCTGAACCACATCCCCCTTCATGATGCTCAGCTCCTGGTTATTCCTGGCCATGAAGTCATAAATGACTCGCATGTACAGTGGCGGCTCACTGCGGCTGCAAAGGATATAGCAAAAGTGTCACAGCGACGGCAGTGGAAACAAGCACAGCTTGCATTGAATATGGAGCCAAAGTGAACCAAGTACAAAGAAATACAACCATATTGGCCAGAAGTACAGTGTGTGTACTGTACTTAGTTGTGTATTGGAGTGTAAGTTTACTGCGTACCGTGTTGGTGGTGGGGGAGCCCACTGGCTGGTCATTCTGGGCTGTAAAAGGCAATGTGACAACTGAATGAATACCTAGTTGCTTTATGGACATTTATTATCTCCTACACTCCCACATTGTAAACCTAAATGTGTATCATTTGAGACGTTTATGGTGTCTGAGTTCAATACATGATTTGGACTCTAAACTAAGCGATTCTCTTTCTATAATCTTAATAGCACAGGACATACTGCGTCAGTGTCATTCGGTTGGTCAATTATTGGTGGGTATAAATTGGTGGGTTTTCAATAGTCAATGATGTCAATAAAACCTACCGTATGCCGTTGCACTTCCTACAGTATGTTAACTTCAGCATCATATACAGTGCTATACTACTGGGTTATGGTGATCCGATTGTATAGTAGTGTTTTACCTCTTCAGGTAGCTGCTGCGTATCTCTGAGCGGGTAGCCATGGCTGTCACCCATCTGTCCATTCTGAGGGGCAGGTGAGAAGCGTTGGCTGTTGCTCCTGCTCAATGGTCCATTCTGAGAAGGAGGTGGGGCAGGTACCGGTGGCAGCTGCCAACCATCGTAGAATTCTGGGATGTAGGGCAGGATCATATCACCATCTGGCCACCTAGACCTATGGCATGACAAGAAGCAAGTAAGAATTCAAATAAAAAACTAATAATAAACCAACTTGCATCATTCCCGACTTGCGTGGTCCCAGAGTAGACCTGTGCAATAATAATAGCAATATCACTTTTTAATTTTAACCTCTTCAACCGTAGAATCCTCATTCTAGGATGACATTTGCCAAAACTAGCAGATCTACAAGCTCAGTTGTGAGATTGTAGTGAGAGCAGATCAAATACAGAGCCAACTCAGGTCCAGTTGAGTAAGTATAGATCATTTACGTGATTAAACTTAATACAGGTGCTTTACCAAGTTGGTAATACCAACTTAAACGAACAATCTCCCTTAAGGATTCACCTGTCTACTGTCTCCTGGCAGATCCGTGGGTTGTGCTGGAAGGGGTAAGCGTGTGGGAGTTTGAACACAAGGCTTCAAAGGGTGAGTTGAAGGCGAGACTGAGAAATGTCTAAATGACTTAAACTGAAATGGTCTTAGACTGAAATGGTCTTTGTGGCTTCGATATCTTACTGACTTAACTCTTAAACTCTTAAGGGCAAACTCTAAACCTCACCCACCCCCTTCCACACTTATACTGTTTCTGTGTTTCATACATCACTATCTCGTTGTCGTGGTAACACACTCTATAATTATAAATGTTTTGCCACACATGATCAGAATGGTAACCATAACACTCACTCTAAAACACACCCCATTGGTGAACCAATCGT
This sequence comes from Benthosema glaciale, assembly GCA_900323375.1. Taxonomy (NCBI): domain Eukaryota; kingdom Metazoa; phylum Chordata; class Actinopteri; order Myctophiformes; family Myctophidae; genus Benthosema; species Benthosema glaciale. The sequence continues at coordinate 10,392 of OOFJ01141449.1, forward strand.
CTTGCTGGTTGACTAAAGACTACAGCCCTAAGTTAGGGCTGAGGCCGCCGTAACTCCAGCAGACTTGAACCACGAGAGGCCTTAGAAGTTCACTTCTAAGGCTGGTATACAATCGTAGATCCACACAGCAAGCACTAGTAGGCGGAGTGAAGAATGTTATTTACTGCCTGCCTGGTGAAGTGATCTGTGATCATATACTGTAGCATCAAGACCGATGAAGCCACCTACCGATGAGGCCACCTATACTGTAGCATCAAGACCGATGAGGCCACCTACCGAGGGATGTTCCAGGAGTCTCCCAGAGACCTCCAGAGCTGGTCCTCCTCTGGGCTCACTACCTGGCTGAGCAGCACCAGGGCAGGCTCAGT
>OOFJ01141452.1:6784-22899 GCA_900323375.1 Benthosema glaciale
CACCCACTTGACAACTTGTAAATCAGTGCAAGCGAGTTCCTCACGCGGTAGATCGCTAAATGTTAATGAAGTAAATGTCCTACTCTCACGTGTAATGAGAATAATAAAAGTTAGTTTACACAGTTTAACCTCATTGACCAAAGGCTAATAGAACTGGGAAAGGATATTAATTTTATAAGCCCTTTCTGCTGAACAATTGAGGTATTTGGTACTATTACAATTGATTTTGCATGAAGAATAAGGCATACTAATGACATACGCAAGCTTTGGTCCCAAGTAAGTCTTCCTGGAGCAGATGTTAGAGATTATGGGCCCTATTTTGCGCTTCTTAAGTACCAGTTCTTATGACTTAACTTAAGACCTGGAGGTGTGGTCAATGCTGTTTGGCCACTCAAAATGGCTAAACAACATTGACCACACCTCCAACTCCAAAGTTAAGACTTAAGAACTGGTACTTAAGAAGCGCAAAATAGTGCCCACTATGTCTAAGTACTTTTTTACACTTTGTTATTATTTTGACCATGTTAATTAAATGTTGGGGTCATTGTTATGTTGAGTACTGTATAGTGAAAATAATCACTAATATCAGGATATACAGTTGACTCAGACATCTGAAATACTATGTTGTCTCAGTTAGATAACAGTCTCACCATTCATGCAATCCAATTCAGGTTTTTGTGAATTCATAGCAAAGCAAACTTACCTACCAATTCTCTCCACACTCTACTCTTCCCATTCAGGAGGCTCCAACCCGCTGACCCCTGACCTTCTTTCACCTGACGACACCAGCATGAGCTTTTCCCTGGCTCCTTTCGAAACGGCACCCTACCAACCAGCAGCCACAGCTGCCGCCTCCTTCGTCATCAGTGACGTCACAGAGGAGGACGAAGAGGAGGAAGATGAGGAAGACGTTGTCTCTGTGGTGTCGGAGCTGGTCCCCGACCCCCTGCCTCCTGTCTCAATGACGGCATCTGCGACATTTGACCTGGATAGACCCAGCATGGACTTCCGGGAGGCAGAGGAGGACACTGTGTCGCTTTCCAAGTCCACCAGCTTTGCCGATGTCATGGATATCCTAAAAGATATGAACCGCATGAAAATGAGCAAAGACAGGTGAGGGATGCCAGTGGTTCAAGTGTCTCATAATTTAGATCATCTGTTTATGACCAACCACTAATATAATATAGATTCAGAAACTGTTTCATAAAAACTTTGTTTGATGAGCTTCTTTGAGCAGCATTTGAAGGCTTCTGAATAACAACCTGTTTTGTCTGGTATATGTCAATACAGGTACAACTACAACAGAGGCTGTACCTCCTTGAGAGAGGAGGACTCCGCCACTCTGATTTCAGAGGCCCTGCGGAAAAAGTTTACCCTGAAGGAAGAAGACATGAAACGGAAGTAGCTCAGTTTTCCACCTCAGTGCTACAGCATGTAAGTCGGAACAGGACAAGAGCTTTGAGGTGATGCTTGAAAAGTGACCTCAACAAGCTGTTCATTCAAGGGTTATTGTTTAGGGTTATTTGTTTTAAAGATTTGCAAGTGTTACATATAAAATGAAATGTCTCTGCTTGTTACAAGACTTTTGCCTATGGAGAAATATACCCAAGAACACCTATCTTGGCCTCATGGACAAATGGCAATATGAGGAAAAGGCAAAACTAACAAAGAAATAAATACAATACACTATCCTGGTGCAATGGAAAGGGAAATGATCTACTCTTGATCCAGTTAACACATAACCAATTCAATCTCCCTGAAATATACAATACCGTATCACAATGGTACAGGAAGTTATTCACGTTTAAGTTACTTCGTTCTCATAACTAGGATTGATTTAACTTGACCAATAACTTGCCCTTAGTGCAGGCTATATTCTCTAAAGCGCTTAGAAATTGTACTGCTATTGCAGGAGGCAAGTTGTATAGTGGGATTCTTTTCATACAAATATAAACTTTCTATAAAAGAGATGCAAGTAAAGCTTTTTTTTTTTTTAATTAATGTAAAAAGTCCTCCAACATACTTGAAAATATTTTATGTACAAGCAGAAAGATCTAGCCAACAAACAGTGATGACTTTTAGCTTATTACACCTGTATGGAAGAAACTTTGGAGCCTGTTAATGTCATTCATTGAAATATTAAGTTTGTTAATAGTCCATTCACAGCATCCTATCTGTTGCTCACTTCTCCCTGTTTATAAACCACTGGTTTTACTTTGGGTAGCATGACAGTTTCTCACAACTCGGAAGCCTATACATGTGTGTGTGCATAGTTTGAGCTGGAGTGACTTGTGTGATGCATTAAAAGAAGCAAGACTTTGCTGAATGACTGTTCTACTGTTGTGTGACAGAAATACAGTACTGTATGTATTTACTGCGTGTTCGTGTTGTCTGTTGAAGACTACACCAGAAACAAACTTGTACAGTTGTTTTCTTTATTATATAAATACAGTGACTTCCCGGTGGCTTAGAAAGGGTGTCTCCAAAATTGGGAAAAGAAATAAACTATTTACTTACCATGTCACTGTATTTCCTGTGACGTACAGACTCCTAAACTCTGCATGTGTCCTTTAATATGTCAAAGCGAGTATGATGTCTGATGTCTGTGTGACCCATGATGACGAGTTTTCCTGTTGACGCCTTACTACAACCCGTTGCCTGATTTTTATTCTCCATTATGTTTTAGTTCAAAAGCCATTTTTTTATCGGCTAACCCCCACCATTTTACCCACATTTATTTTTCTCCAGAATATGACCCAACTGCTGAAGAGTGTTCATGGCACAGTGACTTTTATGCCCCAATAGCTTTTGTTCGCTTGTTGTTTGTACGTCCAACCATATCAAGTTAGAATGATTTGATATGATTATAACTCCTTTTTGAATTACTATATGTGTAATTACGCATGGAAACTGGGTGAGTCTTTTAATGTAGTTTTGCAGTGTGAGACAATAATATGCCCATCTGTTGGGATTAATAATACCTTTTGGCCTTCTCAGTAACATCATTCTCGTACTGTAGATGGAGTTGATAAAATATTCAATAACCTGGCATTGCACAATGTGTATTTCTGAGCACTTCTTGTTGTGATGATGTTAGACATGGTTCACTCAGCTGTATGTCTTTTACTTGAGCTGTTGAACCCATAAACTATGTGAAAGGGAGCGAGAAAACAGTCTGCTAGTGCTACCTTATAATTCACAAACCTACTTTTTTTTTTTCTTTTTACTTCAGCCTATTTAGATTAATTTATACTTCATTGTTAGTGAGGATTACCACCACCATTTGTATGTTTTCTGCTGTAATGTGGATGTCTTGTTTGTCTTTTGAAATGTAAATAAATATGGGCTGGTATTTTATGACAAATTACTTGGAATATGCTATACTAAAAGAAAGAAGCAGCCTACTTTTTTTGTGCAGCTGCACTGAGTCACCATGAGGTGGCAATGTAGAGACACCAAATAAAATAGTAATTTCCAAATAATGAAACTTTTTAACTTTGTAACCCTAAGGGTGTGTTGTTAGGTGTATCTTTTTCAGTACATCTATCTGATGCATAGAAATATGATGAACACAAGCAGTATTAAAGAAAGGGAAATTATGCCTTTTCAAAAAATATTTAATGCTATTAAAATGTGTTGTTAATGCAAGAGTTAGAATTATCAGATGATTGAGACAATAGAACCTTATCTTCACATTGGTGGGCCTATTTATTTGGCATAGTAAAGTTAATAATGAATTGCATTTTTATATTGCTTTTCTATGCACAGTGCTTGAGTGCTTACTCAAAGTGCTTTACAATGGTCCATTCATTCATACATTGGTTACATTAGTTTCTCTAACGCTGTTGCCTCATAGACAATTCCCAGATTGTATCAATACCTGTATCCTCATACAGGTATTGATAAAATCACCTTTCACTAAATTCACTAATGTGTTTGTACTTTGTAAGGGTGTCTAACATACCCCACATTGGTTTCTATTCAACCAACTGACAACTGCTGTAAGTTGGGGTACCATTAACAACCAATATATTGAAACATTTTATACATTTCATTATACTTTAAGTAGCATGTGATGTGTCAAACTAGGGGTTTTTCATGATTCTGTATCCATTCCAAGCATTAGTTTTGCACGAAAAACACTCCTTGGGCTAAATTTGGTCATAGCCACTTGCTGACCTCATCACATTTGTGATGACGTCTATGGCAGTTTTTAGCCCAGAATCCCCTAGGGTGGTTGAATAGAAACCAATGTGGGATATGGTAGTGGACAGACACCCTTACAAACACATTGGTGAAGAACATTCTTGGTAATTTTGACATTATTCTGATAATATCACAGCAAAGTTGTGGATGTTCTCCCCATGTTCACTCTGGTTTCCAGAGGCTGGCAGGCTGCAGACCTAGGCTGGAGCACGCATATAGTACATGCCACAGGCCGTTTCACAAACCATATTAATGGAGTACATAACCATATTAATGGAGTAGTTCAACCCCCAAAATGACTTATTTTCTATCAGTTACAAATCCCATGAAGCCTTGAATTCATGGATTTTGTTTGTTTCTTTTGACAATTACCGGACTGTCTGTATCCATCAATCTCTATTTCACCTATAACGTACAACAAAAATAGTTAATAACATTTTGTGCCATTCGAGTTGCATACCAAAAAGGTGGGAATTGGTTAATCTATTTTGAAATTGCACATGGTACTTGACAATGAAAGTGAACGAGAGTTTTGAGGCTACTTCTATAAATGTTATGAAATGCATTTCTGCTCCCAAATGTTAACAAACTTTGTAAATGTGAAATAAATCAATATTGAGCAACTGCATCATGGGCTATTTTCACCTAAAATGGTATCAGAAAATAGTGTCCGATAACATTTTAGGTGAGAAATAGACCATGCGGTTGCTCAATATTGATTCATTTTCTGATAACATTTTAGGATAGAAATAGGCCATGCAGTTGCTCAATATTGATTAATTTCACACTTACAGAAACTATTTTCTGATAACCCCGAGGTCTGGGGCGTGAAAGTGCCGGGTTGTAAAACTGCCTGGGCTGTAACCTACAGGTATATCTGCCTGTGCTCCAGGTCTGCAGGCTCCTCCTAGTTTCCTCCTGTACCAAAAGACAGAGATTAGGGATATATAACGTTTGTTGTTAACCCACATTGTTCAGTTTATACTACTTCTCAAACATCGAAGATGATCCTGTCCCTCAGTGAGTCGGTGCCTATTTTCTGTGTTTCCGAGTCCTTGGCCTACTTTGTCCCTTGTCACCTCCACTATGGACTTCCCACTGTACCTATTTTAGATGCAGGGAGATGTCTATGGAGAGTTCAATTAATAGGACTCGGCATCATCATGTGTCTTTGTTCAATCTATAAATATAGTACTTTAGAATGTCATTGACATGTTTTCAGCATTTAGAAGATGTGCATTAAATGTATTCAAAACAGATAATGTTTTTGACAGTTACAAAATAATCTACAGCTTCAAACCATAGTAATTAAGCTAATACCCTCAAAGGCTATGTAACAATGCATATACAGTAACTGTTTACCCTATAGATCAGAAAGTCTGGTTGAAAGGGAGTACAGATCAAAGGAAAGACATTATTTCCATCAGAGAGATGTCTTTCAATGTCACTAGTAGTATCCCTGCCTTTCATCATCTACATTACCACCAAGAGGGTCGATGGCCTTCGCAACCGTGCTAGTGATGATTAGTGGTCGTGAGGCAACAAACCAGCAAGAATAGAATAGTCCCATCTGTCATATTGACTGGTCAACAGGATGGTTCTTCTCCCTTAAGCTCACTTTTCATCATTGTCTCCTTGGCTTGCTGGAAGATCTTGCTAAACTTGCTATTGAGAACAAAATGTATACCCAATGCTATAGTAGTAGATGTAGTTATATCTCTCTTGTCAGACACACTGGTAACATTTTTTTATATTCCTCTCCCTAACAGAAATATTGATTCTGTTTAGTTGTCAGCTATAAATATTTCCCTTCAGGGAACAATAATTTCCGCTTGCTGTTGAAGTCATAAAGTTTCACTTTGGGCAGGAACAATGTTACAGGCTTTAGCTTTGATTAATCTTTCTGACAAAAATGTTTCAAGCATTGAAGCATTGCACTGCAGTGGCCGGTTAATTTTCAGCTGAGCTGAAGTGAAACCAAGGAACGAGACATTGCCCCAGAAGCTATCATTCTCATAAAATCAAGGACCAGCATAAGAAGGTCTAGTGGAAACATTTCTGCAGCATACACTGGCAGACTCACACCCCCGTAGACCTTATCGAATATTGGTCATTATCCACTTTCAACTTGGATGACATGTTTGGCTGGATCATTATTGTAGACAAAAATGTTTTTGATATTACTACTACAGCTTCGACCACAGTTGAAAAATGATGATGATCTCTATATAGACATGTAAGCAATAGGTATGTGATCAATAGGGGATCATATTCCATCCTGATTGGCTAATATTGGCATCTAAAGTTTGCATGTCTGTGCAATAACTTGCAACTGCTACAGATTCCACTCTCCTCGATAATTTCAGAACATTTGCTCACAATTTCTTAAAACATTTTGATAGTATATAAAGTGAATGAATGGGCTTGATTGAATGTTGGAGAAAACAAGAGGTAACAAACCTACGGCCCCTGCTGAATACCAATTCTGAAGGAACACACTGTTTCTGTGAAGTTTTATTTAATGTCTTTTTCCCAATCTTTTCCTCCCAGTTTTTGCTCATTCACTGGATTTAAATGTCACTACCACCAGACTTATCTGTAGGTGGAAATCTCTGTCTCTGATTGTCTGGATATGCAAGATTAAGGAAGGTGTATGCCCTTAGTCATGGTTCAGATTGTGGGTAACCTAAATGAGTTGCTAGGAAGTGTGTGACTGGATCTATATGTGCAAGAATCTCTCGCTTTCAGTGCTGTAGTTGCATTGGAAGGTCTTATCAGTGACAGAGAACCATATAAAATGTCATTTGTGACCTTGAGTATCAGTCCCCTCCCATAATCAAGTCATATTACCTTTTTCTCCATGGTAATGATGACACAATATTGTCTAGACAGACTGGCCTGCCAATGTGGAAGTACCAGAGGAAATACCAGAGGCAAAGTGCAGGCATGATCCTAATGGGCATGGCAGCTCTCGAACTCTGCCTCACCCCAGGCCATAGCAACAGATGAGCAGAGAGGAAAAATAGCCACAATATTGTATCAATCTGAATCTACCAATTGTAGTGAAAGTTGAAACGATGAATTATTGCTTGGCCCCATAGAAACAATGGTATTTCTGGCACACATGCACCCACACCCACACGGAGGGACACTGGCCTTCGGCCAACTGGCTTAGATAATTAAAATAAAAAGTTGAAAACAGCAGAAATGGGATTAGATTAAAACTGTTGACGGTGGTTTTAAAAGAAAGAGAACTGGGAACTGCTTTGATTTAGTGAGTTCCACTGAGAGGGGGGTGGCACGACGGTACCTATGTCACCCGGCCGTTCGCCCCAGGTTCAGCGTCAGCGTTGGGTCCTGGGGATTTCTCTATGCTATGGGATTTCTACGAGTCAGCAGATGAGCCTAAATAAAACAAACAACCTATAATCACCTGTATCAATATTTGTTTTCTGTTAGGAAGTAGTTATTTTAATAGGAATACAAATCATAATGAAACTTAAAACATAATCTAAATTTTAGACCTACAACGATTTATTGTACAGAATGTCTGTATAATCTGTGAGGAAGTGATGTGCTTATATGGCCCAGAAATTTACTATGAATTGAAAATTCCACATTTGGCATTCGGGTTATAGCATTTTGTCTGTAAAAGGTTATAATGTTTTATCTTCATGAACATAAACTGAGAAGCATGCTGAAATTGAATTCCGGAATAGGAAAGCAGCCCACAGCTTTGCATGGCAAAGTTAATGGAGCATTCAATGATTTGGAAAAAAAATAAAAAAAAGTCCACCCCAGTAACAAGATATGATATCTGCATACGCTCAGTGGGGGACACGCAACAGGCCAACAGCACGTGTGCAAAGGCCCAACCCGCTCAATCCTGATTGGAGGAATTCCCCCTCTATCCTGATTGGATGAAGGCTTTGTCACCCACCACCAAAACAAAAACTAGGGTTTTTTAACTCCTGCAGTTCAGTGAAGATAGGGAGCAACTAGTTCTATGGTCAGCACACTCTATTGTCGGGAAGATTATCATAAAAAAAGAAGTGATATTTGAATTAAGTGAAATCACTGACTATACCTTTAATGTTTGATTTGAAAGTCAAGTAGCTTATTATATTGGTCCGTTCAGCTTGATTGATTGACTTTTATTTTGGTAAAAACAGACAAAAAGTTGTCTGTCAGTCTGTCTGGACAATATGGAGAGATGGGTGCAGATATTTTTTTTATTTTTACATGCCGATCGCTTTGATCCAGCACTCAATCTTTCGCTAACCCTAAACTCAGTCTTAACTGGCCATAACCTTAGTCTTAACCAGCCGTGTAGGTCAGACTGATGGGATGTCTGACTTATGGGCAGTCCCCTGTGTGGTCTGCCTTTTTCTGATCTCCAAACTCTGTTGATTCTATTTCACTCGTACAATGACAATCATAGACTGCGAGTACTGATAACAGCTAGTGTCAGAAGAAGTCACTCTATACACATTATCTATTCTTTTACGATTTTACAGATTGTTGTTGCTAAACGCTCATACTGACCATACAACTAAATAAGGCCATGTAACCCCTATTTTATACTTGAATATGTGCCAGGGTGAAATGAACACCAGGCCAAATGTGTGGGTTTACGGATTTCTATAGGTTAAAAACTATAGATTTATAGTCCTAATTCCAATGCCCTGCACACCTAAATCTAACACGCTGGCCTATTATTCATTGTATGATCTGCAGCTGTGTTGCTTACTTGCTTAATGCTTCCATGTGCACCACAAGATCAGCTTAGTGTTTAACATAGAGGTCATCATGAAACTCAAACTTGTCCTGGTGTTAGGATGCAAAACGATATGTACTGTACTGTATGTGTACTGCACAGAATGTAATCATCAAAGGCACAGTGGGGTAGGATAGAAGTTATGAGAACACTGGTTCCACTTTTCCTCAGTTTAAAATACAGTGCTCCAGGGAGATGAGGGACAGCTAGCAGGCCTATACTGTGCTACTTACAGGAATAGGTCTCAGAGTTAGCACTGTCACGATCATGAAACTTTACTTGACTATTAGTTGTCATACAAATTATTACATTTAACAATTTACTTGTGTTTTTTGATACATGAATAAAAAAAAACGTTGTGTTTGGCTTTTAGGCTTTGTAAAAAAGAAAAAAAATGAATTCTGAATCACAGTCACAATGAGTCACATCGCAAAGCGTTGTAGATCATCTATTTTCACTATTTTGTTTTTAAGAGAAGCAGTTTTGGAGAAGGTTTCCAACCCAATATCAATGTTTTATAGGTTACACAGGTGTCTTGCACTACAGGACCTCCAACAACCAGAAATACTTCACATACAGAACCAGTGCTGCAAGAGTTTTCTTTTCTTTTAAGGATGGGATTTATACCAGAACTAAGACGTATATGAATTCATATAGTGTTGTTTGTATTCATTGAAATGTTCTTGTTTCTCCAGAACGTTAATGTGTTGATTTTCCTCTTCTTTTCCGATTCCAGTATCAGCCCATACCGACATATGCAGGCTTTTTCAACTATATCACATATCTAATGAAATATATATAATATCAATATCATATCTAGTTAGGACAAACTCTGTAAGCTGCTAACTCCATTGATTACCGTCCCACCAGTGACGTGAAACTGGACCGGTAAACTCAAGATTTTGCTGTTTCTATACAGCTGTGATGTGTCTGACAAGGCAGGAGGCCTGTGCCATTTATAGTCTCTGCTGTCTCATTAGCCTTGCTTTTGTGCTCCCAGAGATTGAGAGATGACCAGCTGGAAAACATGCAGCATGGTCCTAGGGGGTCAGCTGTGCGTCACGGAAGGAAGTGCAGTACAGTAACAGTAACTGACTGTAACTGTAGTGTACACACTGCAGACTAGAGCCAGGCCAATATATCGGTTTGGCCTATATATTGGCCATTATTTTACTTTTTAGACGACATTGGCAATTATTATTTGTAACAGTTTTGGGCATGTCATCATCATATGTGTGTTACGTCCGGCCGGGGAAACTCTCCTGTCAGGTGAAAAGAAGCAGCTTGGACTACTCCTGCATATAGAAACAGGTGGTCAGTCCGCTGCCCCTCCAACTTGGCAGAGGAAGTGTAGCACCCAGGATTACATTAGATAATGGGTTGCAAAATCGAGGGATACATTTTTCTTTTTTAATAATAATCATCATAGGCAAAGGATCGGCTAATATAAAAAAAATGCCAATCTACATCTATGATGTGTGACCATCTACTTATTTTCATTTACTTTAAGTTTTTCTAATTTCGCACTCTATTCGCACAGTATTTTAAATAGTCAAAACCTAACTGGTGGTCTAGACTATAGGACCTAGACCTAGTCACCTAGACGTCTAGGACGTGACTAGGTCTAGGACTGTGGTTCTCAATCTTTTCAGGCTGTGACTATGTGAGCCCACAAAAGAATCATATTTGAACTGGGGACACCCACCCTGATAAGCACGTGGATTGCAGGAGTTGAGGCATTTAATTTAGTTTGATTCATTCATAGCAGATCTAAGTTTGTAAGCTTGTAGATCGGCTCTTTTCACAATTTTCACAATTTTCTTTCTTATTTGACTATTTGACCAGGTTTTATAGTATAGTTTGTTGATTACTTTTTTATTTTCTTTCTTCTGCTCCTATGCTCTGTACAGTATATAGCAGCATGTCATTAATGTAATTTTGGAATAAATAATTTAAGTTACCACTTTATTTTTATGTAATACTAATTTTGTTACATCTCTCTGTCTCTCTCTCTTGTACATGCACACACGACACATGCACGCACGCACACACGCACGCACACTAATTTCTCTCATAATTTTGTCCCCTTCCCTGCAGAGACCATTCCACAATCTCTCCTAATAAGGTGCCTTAATTAGCCATGGTTCTGTAGGGAATCAATTTGTCCAACATACACGTGTGTGTGTGTGTGTGTGTGTGTGTGTGTGTGTGTGTGTGTGTGTGTGTGTGTGTGTGTGTGTGTGTGTGTGTGTGTGTGTGTGCGCGCGCGCATGCACGCGCGCACAAAGCACATGTACATGTGAGTGTGGTTGGTAAGGGTCGGTAATTGGTAACATTTTTAGTCTCAGTTTGAGTTGAAGACACAGAAAATGAATTAATGAGGCGCATACCTGTACATGTGGTCCACACACTTCAGAGGGATATCATACCTGTACATGTGGTCCACACACTTCAGAGGGATATCTATCAGATATAATGTCATATTCCTGTTTATTTGCAGCCTCAAATGACTCCACTTCAAAACAAGTGTGTATAAATGGAATGCTTTGATGAAGCAACTTTAATATTCATATCACATGTTGAGTGCCGGCTACAGATCTAATTGATGGTCTTTAAAAAAAAAAGCTATATTCATATAATTTCTAGGGATATACTGGAGTGTTCAAATGAGAATGGTTTCATGGTACAGATCGAGTCAATTAAAAGATTGATTATAATCACAATCCATAATGTTTTTCAATTTTAATCAATTTTTCACAATGATTAAAAGTAAGTCTTGTGGAAATACATCAGGACTATTAATTATGTACAAGATGAGATGAGGGAGGATGATAATCATTTATCATCAATAAAGCTGATCACTGGCTTTGTGAGCTTGGATGCTGTGTAGCAGGTGATAAGACTGTCTCTTGTTGCCACCGTATCATGCTGTAACACGTGTATTTAGGAATTTGCTTTCTAAGAATAACTGGCTGACATGTTAAGTCTCTCAGAGGACACAAGAACCAACCAGAAAGAGGTACATAAATGTGGAGCTTGACGCACATCCCTTTCATTGTAAGTGTCAGAAGGGATATAGTAACATCCTATTGTGGACAAGATCAGTGAAATGGCTCATCTTTTCTGTGGCATTGATGGAGTCCATCCATTTGCTATTTAAATGGAATTGCAACCTTTTCCCTTTTTTCTCAAATTACCGTAGTTTGTTTGTATTGAGCCCAGACAGTTTACATGGACAGGTTAATAAGAGCAATGTTGCTGCTACTGTATAACAAAAATCTCACTCATAGTAGGGCTACATTTTATGTAGATGGTATGCAAATGCGTCAGTGAGTGGCAAATCGAGTGGCAAAGTGTGTGGCAATGTGAGTTTAACGCAATCAGGTAGGACTTTTCGGTTTGAATTTATGGGCTGTCAAGACCAGAATGTTCTTTTGCCACTCAGTAGGCGTTCCCGCATAATGTCTGGGTACGATGATGATGTCACATGCATACCCTCTATTGTGATGATCTATATGATTCTAGATCTCCTTAACCATCAATAAATCAAATCAGTATCATTCAGGTAGGTATATTAAGGAATACATTTTATATAAATGGAGCCCTATTACGTCAGAAAGGCATTTTTGTTAAAATAATGTAGCCTGTTCCTGTGTGAAGTCATTATTAGACATGCACTGAGATTAAATTAAGCTCTGTGACAGCAACCTGCAAACAGCTTGAGCACAATTACGCCCAATTGCTTCAGCATGTCCCAAAATATAGCCTACATCAACAGATGTACCACTCGGTTGAAGAGAGAGGAACAAATTGATTTATCTTGGTGTTATGGTGATGTGTGGCTGTGAATGTACAGTAAATCATTTGAGTATTATAAAGTGAGTGTGAGCGGAATTTAAGTTTAATTAGTTATTAACATTTTCTTGAAGCAAGAAAATGAAAAGGCCTTCTCACACAACAAACATCTTTTGATTCCCCTTATTCCCATGGGTGGATGAATGAGAGTGAAAAAAGTTAAAAATTAGGTGTTTGAACTGTTCAGGGCCACACAATTGAGGAACCCTGCACGCAGTGCACGGGGTCTATTCACTAAATAACCTCATGTCACGATTAAGATGGATTGGTGATTTAGCTTTATGTTTGTTAACATGTTCATATTAGGAATTTAATTTCATATCAGATTTTAGTAGTTAGGTATTCCGCTGCAAAATGAGCAGTTTATACATATACAGCCCCATTCTTTCTCAATCTATGTGTTCATTCAACTTTCAGCATGATCACAGGTTTAAAAAGGCAGGGGTGCCCTTAAAAACACCGAAGCTGATTCCAATATAAAACTTCAAATCTAAAATGCTATAGCCTATCTTACCTTATCCAATAAGGTAAAACACAAATCTAAAATCCACTATCATTTTAGAGTCTGCAGATGTATGGGATTGGTGATTTCTTGAAATGTCTCAATTTGGCATGTTGGAGTGTACAGTTCGTCTCCATTCCTAGTTTGACGTCCAGAGATCTCCTTCCTGAGGGGGGTAGCCAGTCTCTGAAGTGAACAGCTTTGTGGCAAAGTCAAGGCACAGTTGAGTGCGCCTCTCTCTGCTAGGGTGCACAATGTGAGGGTGCAGAGAACTCCTGTGTATCCCGAGTACCTCCGGCCAAACTATGATTTTGCAAGCCCGTTTCGGAACTCTTTCCAGACTTTTAATCTGGCCGACAGTCAAGGAACTGTGCCAGACTGGGACTGCATACTGTAGATTGAAACCAATTCAGGGTCTTGGACACCAAATTTCCTCAGACGACATAGGACAAAGAGCTTCTTTCTATTGGCTGACGTCAACATATACCGTAGTCCACCTGGCTGTCCTATTTCAAGTCAGTCACCTTTACTGTGTCACACACTTCAGTATGTTTTGGTGAATGGAGATTGAGATTTTGCATTCAGTTTGAGTTTCATTTTGTGCTTGTTTACCCTGCAGATGTCCAGACCATTCAGGGTCATGTTGGAGGGTGCAGGGTACCTCGGGCTTCCACGACTGGGTCATGGTCAAGTAATGCTTCAGAACATCTTTTCTTAAGAAGGTGACATTTTGACATTGCTCATGAAATATGTGATCACATGCCTTACAAAGTGTAAATGTATTGCTGAATGGAACTGGGTGTATGAGTCAGTCCAATAAACAACTCAAGCCGGTGCTCAATCCTTCATCTGGCAATAGGTAAACTATTAAAGCCCCCTGGATTACTTTCACTCAGCAGTATAAATACCTCAAGGTTAGAGCATATGGAGATGGATTCTCTAGCCTCTTCAACGGATTGTGAATGCAAGAGGGACAGTCACTGCATATTTATAGTGAAAAATGAACATGAAATCTGTCTGATTTTTCTTTATCCCATCTACAACATAAAATACAAGTGTCATGAAACGTTGAAAAGTGAAATGAATGTAACAGACATTAACAGAAAACAGGCTTTTGGGACTATGAAAACTGCAAGGAATGCTATAGGCCACGTGCCCAGGAAAAAAGAAAGTGAGAAAGAATTAAACGATTTACAATTTAGGCATCTAGCACTAGCAGATTATGCATCCAAAGTGCAATATCGGAGTAATCCAAAACCCTATAGTCAAAATCTGACAGGGCAAATGGTCAAATGGCTTTTGGTTGTGGGTACTGTATTTATGAGCGTTGTATGTTTGTTATTTGTTTTGTATTTATTGTTACTGGAAGAGCCGTGTTACTTATTTCGCCTAGCTCTTCTCTTGGCCAGTTCACACTTTCGTCTAAATGTGGGTTTTACTGGTTAAATAAAGGTTGAATAAAAAAAAAAAGTGGTGTTGCAAAGAAAAACAATGAATTGCTGGATAGCTGGTAAAAATCATATCCAGCATGTGTCTAAACAACATCTAAATAACATTCTTAGCATTTGTGGTTATGCAAACATTATGTAACTATCATATAGCATATATGAATATAAGTAATCAACCAACCAATATTTGCAATGTAGCCTATAAATGAGCATCGCTCCTGTCACAGACATGTGCAAAGCAAGTTCAGTCAGGAAACTCAGTGCAGTTGCCGGTGGCCGTTCATTGGGCCGCCTCAGCATCACATCCTCATTCACATGATTCACTCATTCAATAACACACTCATTCCATCTTCATACCGGGTATTTAAACTGGAATATTGCGCTGCTATCTGTGTAAGCTTTTGGTGCTCATCCTCCTCCACCCCAGCTACCACCTGTCGTTTTGGATCTGCTGTTTAGGTACAGGGATTCAGAGTCCCTATGGTTGGGACTGATGCGCTTGATCAGAGTACCTAAAAAGCAGATCCAATTCATCACCAAACCATAATAAATAGAATTTCTCATTTTATATTTAATAAATATATATTCCATCCATTTAATGGTGCATTTATATAGCACCTTTATCGAAGGCGCTTTACAGGGATTTTCACACACCGATGCAGGAGGAAACCATGCAAGGCACCAAACTGCACATCGGGAGCAATAAGGGGTTCAAGAACACTTCAACTCCAACTCTGGGGGAGCCTGGGTTTGAACTGGGAACCTTGCGGTTGCCATCCGGTCACTCTACCCCTGAGCCACTGCCATCCATTCATGAGTGCCGCCCACTCATGAATTCCATTCATTCATGAGTTGCCTTGACTGAACTATAAAAAATAAGCACCAGAAGTGATACACGGAAATGAGGAGTGCTAGGGGGCGAGGTAGAGTCTGAAGAGGTGATTTTCAGACTGCGGATGAACAGGAAGAGACTAGCGTACAGTTGTGACTGGGGTGATCATTCCACAGCTTTAGAGCCCAGGGCGATGGTTAGGTGTCAGAGTGAATGAATGGAGAAAAAACAAAAGCTGTAAGCCAAGGCATAAACTTATACAACTTCAGTTCTTTGTCACAATCCTCCCTTATCTCATCTCACTAGTAACCCCTCTTCCTTTTCAGCTCTTCATCTACCTCCAGCAGTCATATCATCCTCGAGTCTATCAGGACCAGCAGCTGAGAATGTAAATTTCTCTCTCTATCACTCTCTTGTTGTCTCTGGTGAGAGTGCGGTCACACATGAAGTGTGGTCTTCTTTTCAATGGACGGACATGCACGCACGCACGCGGAC
>OOFJ01141456.1:6558-28958 GCA_900323375.1 Benthosema glaciale
CTGGTTTGCTTTCCCCTCCGGGCCCCCACCGCCCACCCTGCTCGACGTTCTGGACTTTGTTGAGGCATGTCTTGGATCCATGCCTTAAGGGGGAGGCACTGTCACGGTCCGTGACGTGTGTTGTATATGTCTAGTGTGTTGCTCCTAGTGAACTCCTAGTCACGTGTTTCGTGTTCCTGCTAAGCCTGTACCTGGATTTTTGGAATAAACTTCCTACGTTTTCCACTACTCTGCCTCTCTGCCTCTGTCCTGCGAATGGGTCCTAAACCTCCTGCCCTGCACACATGACAAGTTTAGGTGATAGCTAATTCACTGCGGTGTAGTTTTTTATCACTTCACACTGGAGTATGTATGAGCCAGGGTGAAGTGATAAAAAACTACACCGCAGTGAATTAGCTATCACCTAAACTGGAGTCTGTATGAGCCTTTACAAGCCCCAGAGTCTTGTCTATAAGGCTCTGACAAGCGTGAGGTTGAACTTTCATCAACCGCTCAGCTGTAAGGAGAAACACTCATGAACTAAATGGTAGGCCTACGTCAATAAGCGACCGCCACAATTACGCTATAATAGGCTCTTTAACTCTTTACTGTTTGGTCATGCTGAAATGTTGAAACAATGCTGAAACAAGTCACGACTGAATCATGTTGTCGTTGTGACCTGATCGTACCACTGTGTTTATTACCAAACTGTAAATAAAAGTAGCCTATATGAAAAATACAACAACGTTTTTTCCCCTGCACGCACGCGCGCGCACACGCACGCATTGCTTAAACATATAGCCTATGATTGATTGATTGATTGATTGATTGATTGATTGATTGATTGATTGATTGATTGATTGATTGATTGATTGATAATTAGTGATTTGGTGATCCTAATTCTATCCTATTAAAAACAGACGGCAGGAAAGTTTATTAGACCTATTGCCATGGCTGAACAGTAAACTAAAGGCATGCGCTTTCATTGGGCTAGGACTAGGCTACATGCCTAAATTGATTAATTGATTGATTGATTGATAAAATTTTGCATTAGCCGTTTGGATAATTACAGTAGGGCCTACAGTACAAACAAAAGTGAAAAGAGAGCTAGGAGATCAGCTGTTATTAGCTAAAAGAGAGCGTAGGAGATCAGCTGTTATTAGCTAACAGCTCTTATTTCTTGCATGAAATGAAACCGTTGCAACGTGAGGACGCATGGAGAGATGGAGCACATGCAGCACAGCCACCTTTTCTCTTATGGTTAACGTACGCCATCTATCGGCAAAATATGGTTTGACCGCCGTCTATCACAGAACGATGAAGGTAGGCTTCAATCTCAGTCTGAGTCTCTGAGAAGAAGACTTGGGTGTCTTCATTGACAAGTCCATGAGTTAGATATAGCTTATTAGCTCATTATATTGGCTATACCTACATCCATTTTAGGGTAAATAAAAAATAAAATAAATAGCTTCACAGCTATCTCCGGCATGATGATTGGGTGTTAGTTCAATTGTGAGCTGTGAGCCTGAAACTGAAGATAAGTATGCCCTACTATGTGCAGGCCATAGCCGCTTAACTGATATGTATCATAATCAGTTCCCAATAAGATGTATGTATATTCATATTCCCATATCTTGATGCGAGGTCATTATTATAGGTTTACAATCTCGTTCGTTCCTGAATGGCAATCAATTTCCGATTGTAACGACTTTGCTGCCTGAGGCTGTAGCCTAATTTTGTTTTAGTGATACTTTGATTTTGTTTAACAGTTTTTAGAATGGGCTAACACGCGAATTTGGCATTACCTTCTCATCTCCCATTAAGAAAACAAACTCTAGCATTTAGGAACTGCAGAATGCTTGGCATCCGTTCAGCACCCTGGACAGCGGCATAACAACTGCCATGCATGCGGACAGCAGATGCATTTACTGCCAGTCTGACTGTCACTAGAGACAGCAAGAGAGAGAGAGACTGAGAGAGAGAGAGACTGAGAGAGAGAGAGAGAGAGAGAGAGAGAGAGAGAGAGAGAGAGATGAGGGGATTAGTCTTGACCGCCTATACCTTCATAGGTTGGATTAGAGCACACAGTGTGTGTGTGTAAATCTTAGAACATTATAGGCTGTCCTCTCCGGGTAGTGTATATTGTCTGCGCTCTCTCGTCATGCCGTTTCATATTGGTGACTGTGTGCTCGTCAGGCGACATTGATTCACACCTGCTGCGTCCTGCTCTATTTTGAGGATCTGAGTAGAGGAATAATCCCAGAAAACATCTCTAGACCAATCAAAAAGAATGGCCGACGGTCTTCAGGTTGTTAAAATTGGGATTTCACTGAAGATGATACCCCAAGACAGCGCCGTGTATTTCAAGTCGGATGGAGCGAGATTTGGCCAAACGCGGACAATAAAGCTGTTGACGGGCTCCAAGTACAAAGTCGATGTGGTCGTGAGGCCCGGCGCGGCTGAAGCCACGTATGTAGACTGTTTCCCCCTCTCAGATGTCTGTGGATTGTAGCCGCATCTTTATAATGCTTCTTCTTCTTCTTCTTAGTATTATTCTTATTTTTTTTTAAAGAAAAGAAAAGAAAAGCAGGCTAATAATTTGAACTCGAACAATGCATTTCCTTTACAAAGTTTGAATTGTTCTATGCCGTTGTTTATCTTACATAAAACCCTATAGCGCACCCTAATATAGCCTCCAACATGTTTTCGCTCTCTAAGCCTATGTCATGATCAGTCGACTGACATCAATCAGACATGACTAAACGTGACAGAAGGCCTATGCAGATTATAAACACCCCTGCTGGCTGTGTGTCAAATCCACGGTGATGAGAGAGAGAGAGAGAGAGAGAGAGAGAGAGATAAACGGGTGTGGATGTTCCTCAATGCCTTGATCCTCATGTCTTGATAATAATGAAAACACGTGACTTGACATAGAATAGATGGAAATATAATACAGGAAATCTTAACAGGGTTAAATATCCAACTGCCCTCAAAGTACCCAATTAAGTTTTATTATGCCTACTCCTCCTTAACCCTCAATAACACATTATACATTGTTAATCAATCCATCTGCCTATAGGTCAAAAACAAATAGATATCGGTGGGCTTCACACACAATATAAGTGAGCTTTATCATATCAGGTCTAGATTAGATTTAGGTGTTCTGTTTATAACTTAGGTCAGGATGTTGGTGCACGCTGTGCACATCCAGGGTGGAGCGGGCGGTTTTCCAAATCACTGAATGCTCCTTTAATAATGCACTAATGCACGTGACATCACCATCATACCCATAAGTTATGCGGGAACGCCCACTGAGTGGCAAAAACCTACTTTCTGGCATTGTCAGCCCATACACCCAAACAGAAAAGTCCTATCTGATTGCATATTAAACAATGTTAAACTCACCAACATTGCAGCTGTGTACGCAAAGCTTGAATTATTCTCTTTCGATCTGCAAAGATTTTTTTTCATAAAAATCCACCATAGAAACATTATGAGCTACTTTCTATCAAGAAATGCCCTGGATTTGATGTGTCAGAGTTTGGAAGCACTCGTCTCGTTATCTGTAAAGCAACCTCCTGCTGCATCCTGCATTATGTGCAAATTAAAAACAGGTGGTACGTATGGGCTGTTGAGTGATACTCACCAAGCACTTCCAAACTGCAGGACAGGAAATCATCTGCAAGGAATGTCTTGAGAGGGTGTAGCTCATAACATGTCTACAGTGGATTTTTATTAAATAAACACATTGCAGGTAGAAAGAGGATAATTCAAGCTTTCTGTACAGCTGCAATGTTGGTGAGTTTAACGTTATTTAATACAATTAGATCACCCTGGGCAAGACCTACGCTGGAGAAGCTATCGTCTGTTTGGGCGGAAGTTGCAGGATTTTGGCGGAAGTTCCGACCGAGGAAATTATGTTGATGCTTTACAAATCAGTGGCTGTTTTCCAAAGTCCTAGCTATGCCCTATAGACTATACCCTCACTGACTTATGTGACGTCAACACAGAAAGTGTTTGAGGGTGCATCCCCCTAGTGGTGAGCAAAAGAACAGCTTGGGAATCAGACGCTATGCACTATGGGTAATTCCTTTGCCAAAGGCAGCAAAGGTCCGGACTTAGGGAAAGTCAACAAAAAGGGGCGGTCCCGCTCCCTCACTGACTTTACCGATTTCAATTGGAACCACACTCATGCCCTTAAGTCCCAGCGTGAGCGCGCACGTTGACTTTCCATAAGGGAGTAAGTCAGTGAGCTAGGACTTTGGAAAACGGCTAGTTTACATACGCCGCAAGTGCTGTGATTGGTCAGGAAATTATCGTATCCGGGGGAAATACATCTGGCGGAAGTTCCGACGGACACTTCCGCCGATAGTTTCTCTGCCTTACATTGTGACCAGGCTTTTCTCTTCTCAGATGAGTAAGCCTGGGACAGAGGCTACAATTAGATAAGATTTTTCTGTTTGGATGAATGGGCTGTCTATGGGAAGTTTCCACTCAGTCTAGCTGAGGGGGTGTGTCCTGGTGGGAAAACCATGCATGTGCATACTCTCTATTACAGTATGTGTATTGCACTCTACAGGTCTCTCAGACCCTGACTGTTAACTCCCCGGTCAGCTTCTTGAATCACGTCCCTTGTTCTGCTATCAGGAGCAGGTGCAGGACCTAACCATCACTTCTTGCACCGCTGCTGTCTGTTCTCTACTATAAAACATGATTTATTGTCGCAGTTAACTATGGAATTGTGCGTCACTCAAAAATATATATAAATATATTGTGCCCAGATCTCATTACATCACTATGACATATGACATCATTAGTAAAGACGCCCTGCTGTCGCAGTTAAGCCCATGTATTGTATGGAGATCCCTGATGTCATCATTAGTATGTCAGCTGACATTCCACATGTTGATCCTTCCCCATCCATCCTTCCTCTTCGATGACTCCCATTTGACTGATACCTGTCCATTTAAACTCTAGACCGGCCTGCCCCAAAGTTATTTGTGCAGCTGCACCCGGCAGCTGGTGAAAATTAGATTTCTCAACATGCCCGAAAATTAAGGACCCCGCTGCCACCCTTAGATCGCCATATATGGAGCTGACCTGTTCTGACATTCCATATGTTGATCTGAAGCTCCATATATGGCCAGTTCCCGTCCTCAGGCGTCTACACTCTATTAATTGATGCGTGCGGCGCCAATTTAGCCTCTGCAGGTGGTGCCCGGAAAGTGTGGCTGCTGCAGTAGGCCCATCACAACTATGCACAACAATGTATGGCTGCAGGCGTTCATGTGGCCTTAGATTATAATAAGACTTGTTTATAGGTGTCATGTTTTATGAACTATAGGGTATCACATTTTATACAATTTAAACATTTAAACATGATTTTTAATGTGACAATCTAACAGTGTCACGTTTCCCTGCATGTTTTGTCCATATAGGTCCATGAGTGTGGGAGCGGTGACGTTCCCCCTGGACCAACAGTCCAAAGACCCTCAGTCTGTTGTGTACACTGGCCTGTATGAGACCGAAGGAGTCGCACACACCAAGAGTGGGGAGAGACAACCTGTCCAAATCACCATAGAGGTGACTGAACATGAACGTGGCTCTGCGTGAGAATATACTCTGTTTAAAGATGGAGTGTTGTGATTTTCTTTCCTCCTAAAACATGATCATCAGGTACTATGATTATACTAGGAGGAAGATTTATTTAAAAAAAAGTGTATAGAAAGTGTTAAAATTATGTTTTTATGTGGCCACACCCACCAGTTCATTAGGTATGCATGGTTGTCACCTTAGCACCGCCCACCTAAACTTAAGCCTTCCCCACAGCTGTACTTGTATGATATTGTGGGAGGGGTTACGGTTGTGATGTCACTAAAATGGTGTTATTTCGATTGGGCCTTTTGACTCAAAGGCCTGCAGCTTTCAGGAAGAAACCAAAAATACCCAGGGAACACATATTTGCATATTATAACCACATCTGGGGGTGTATTAGGCCGGGTAATGTTAACTCCACAGTCACATGCAAAACAGAAAAAGTACAAAAATCATAGCACTCCATCTTTAAAGTTTTCTATTCTACGTGCTTAACTCGCCACTCTGGTCCTGGGAATGTTTAGATGTTTATGTTTATTTAGATTAGTGGATCCCTGCAACCTTTTATCCACGATGTTATCCTTACATCAGACATAAGCTGAGACACCCCCCTAACCCCACGTACACGCTCACTCGCTCCCTCACTCACGTACGCAGCGTTTAAATCTAACAGTGTTATGATTGTACTTCACAATGATGTTGTACATATGGGAGTCACAGGATATAGTGGATGTATTGTACAGTATGACGAGTTGGACTGAGAATCACATTAAAAACACACAGGCAGAGACAGTAGATTAAAGCAAGGACTTGTTTAGTAAATGGTCAGGAAACTGAATTACGATTCTGTGCAACATGTTTAAAATATTGCGTGTACATTTACTTAAGTACTGTCCTTAAAAGGAACCCTGGCTAATAAGACAAACATGCCTTAAAACATTATACAAGAACTAAAGTAAAAACATAAAAACACCTTAAATATTTTATAAATACAGAATCTTTTACTCAATAGTCACTGCTCCAGTCGCAAGTTGATGATGTCATATGATCCATGTGTGTCCAACCCTATGGAATATATGGAATGCACATGCTAATAAAAAGTATTTAAAATATTGCTTTGATGCTCATATTAACCATAGGAAGTATTAAGTTGTTTTTTATTAGCATGTGCATTCCATATATTGCATAGGGCTGGATACACATGGATCATATGGCATCATCAACGTACTGGAGCAGTTCCTATTGAGAGAAAGATTATCTTTTTATGAAAGAAAGAAAATATTTAAGGTGTTTTTATGTTTTTATTTTAGTTGTAGAGGGCAAGTATGATGTTTTTTTTTACTTTTGCAAAGTACTTTTCTAATACCTTTTCCACCACTGCATAGTGCATACCAGATGAGGCTATAGTCCTTCCTGCAGCTCGCCTGGGTTCAAATCTGATCAAAGTCCCTTCGCTGCTTGTCATCCATCCCCTCTCTCCTGCCTTCACTGGGTTACTGGGTCTCTTTCCTGGGTATTATAAACAAAATAATAAATGTCCAAAGACCTCTCAACCCAGTCAACTAGAGCTATACCCCAGATCAAAACACTGCTAGATCTGACAGTAGCTGGGTTTATTTGGGCTCCATATCAACAGTACGTTTCATCTAAACATTCTCAATTGCAGGTCATAACAAGGTGACAGTAGTTATCTGTTCAGATGTTTGACTTAATATGACATTTGCCATGAATCTAGGGCCACTGTACAACACAATTTATAATGAGGAATTTAGGCCACAACTGTGCACAGTTTCTAACTAGAACTGCACTCTGTCGAGTGCCAACTTGCACATTGCACACAAGCAGGCCATACCTGGCCTACATGTGCGCGAGCAGAGTGAGCGAGCAGAATGCAAGTACTCCCGACAGCTCTAGGAGATAATACTTGTGACATCTAATTTCTACAAAACACCATGTGACGAGGTGGACTGAATGACACGAGAAGTTTTAAGGTGTCTAATGTTTAATAAAAAAGTTTATAAGACAAAGGGCTCTCTAAATGTAATAATATAAAAAAGAAATACTCATGATAATACTTATAAACATATCTTAACTACCATCACATCGCAATCTAATCCCGCCAATCGATGGGCAGGTTTCCCACCCGCTCACCCTGCTCACAACCGACCAATATCTTATTAGATTTGACGTAACTTGCTTTCATCGTCATACATACCATATATAACTACAACACACATGAGCACATATCTACATACTATACATACGTTACCTACTTCCCACCCGACACCAAATAGTATCTCAATTACACCACCATTACATCATCAACTAATAACACTCATGTCTGTCTGAATCATGTCTGAGCCCATGAATGCATCTTAACCCTCTTCATTCTGGAGCAAAAGGTTGCAATAGCATTCAATGTTTGGAATGTAGGCCTGTTTTATGCTTCTATGCATTAACTGTGTGCGTTTCTCTCTTCAGTTCACAGAAGTGGGCCTGTTTGAGACAGTGTGGCAGGTGAAATATTACAACTACAACAAGAGGGACCACTGTCAAGGGGGGAACAAGTTTAACAGCATTGAGTATGAATGCAAGCCCAACGACACTCGTACCCTCATGTGGGTCAACAAGGAGCTGTTTATGTGATGAGCAAGGAGGAGCTTATACTTGAAAAAGTACCCTATTGACTCAGTCATCAAACTGCATTTATTATAAATACATTACAGTCCTGACGTCACTCGCTCATCCTCTGGGTCACACAAGTATTTTCTCTATGGAAAATAACATTGATCATCTTGGCATCGTCTCATATAAGAATTGTGGTCCAAAATGAAACTGTCCCGGCAATAATGTTAGGGAGGTGGCTCTGTGTAATGTATGATAGTCAGTCAAATTTAATTAATTTGATGGCGGTAACATTAGTGATTTCTCGGAGAGTTGAGACGGAGAACCTTCCTCGAAAAGGTCTATCTGTCCACCCCTTATCCATAATTTATATTATATTTATGGATAATTATGGTGGACTTAACTTAACTTAACTTAACTCTTCACTGTTAATGCTTCATACCCATAATGAGCCAAACCGCTGGGATCATTTGTTTATTTTTGGAACACAGTTCCTATTTTAAGTCTTATTAAACAAGTCTATGGGAATTCAGAATGGGGCAAAAACCGTGACCCAGGTAGGATGCGTAAAGTACGTAAAACCTCGGTGCTCTATTGAACCTCAGGTGTATTTGCATTTGTGTGTGTGTGTGTGTGTGTGTGTGTGTAGTATGTGTTTGTGAATGTTTTGTTAATGTAATCAAATGGACACATGATAACATCCGAAGCGGGTGCAGAAGGGTCTATATTTGTTCACAGTGTTAATTAACTCAGGGTTTTACGATGTTTCACAAATGTAGCAGTATTTTTTTCTAACTATGTAAAATGGTACAGCCCTCAGCGATTTTTGTGTTATCCTTTTAGTATTATTGTATAACTGTACCTGTTAAAGTATTCAACCAATCAATCAATCAACAGCAAAGCTGAAAAGGAGATGCTCAGAGGGCGATTTGATCCATTGCGCTGTGGAGGCGAGTTACGCCATCACTATAGTGTTATTGCGACCGAAGGTCGCAGTTAACTATGAAACTTTGTGTGAAAATGAAGGCCCGGCCCTATACTTTAGCCCTCATCAAACCCATTCAAGACTCTGCTCCTGCTGCCACCCTTAGATCTCCATATACTGTATGGCCAGTGCATGCAAGCTTCTCGCCCTCAGGAGTCTTACTGGTTGTTATTATGGCTTGTTTTTTAAAGTTGTAAGTGTACTATGCCAACATATTTTGAAGGTAGGATTACAAGTGTTTTGACTTCTGAAACTGAAGGGCTGAACTGCATTCTGTACTGTGTAAATGTATGCTCTCATTGGAAATGGGGATGCCTCTATATTGGAAATGGCCTCTGTTTTCTTTTTAGGATATGCCCTTTAACAAAAAAACAACATTGTAGCAGCACTCTCATTTTCATTACTGTTTTGAGCAACAGTTTTTAGAATGGTTAGTATGCATTATTTAAATGTGTCTTTTAGGGGTTTATTTTGGGTACAAAAAGTCTGACATGTGTCAGTGGGGTTTATTACAGTCTGAGCTGTAACCTTGACATCCTATGAGGTCTTCACTGCCTTACAATCTGTCACTGGAAAGGCCCAAAAGATGTTCTTGTTCGTGGATAATATTACCATCCGGCAGAATGACCAAACAGAAAATATTTACCCATTTCCAAACATAGTATAAAACATTTATTGAAACCCTTAAAAATCAGTTTGAGTGTGTGTTTTTGGACAGCCTGAGACAAATTTACGGAGCGAAAAATGCAAGATCTAAAGAGCCCAATGGTTAAGACTATAAGAGGCCAGTCTTTAAAAAACAAACAAATTAGCAGGTTATCCTCCACATGTTATACAAAATGTGACCACAAAAAAAAAGAAAAATATAATTTCATTTTAATAGCAGGTAATAAAGATAGCATAATTGTATTTACATAACATAGAACAAAAGGCTTAAAGTCTCAACTTGCAGGTTATGTCGTAAAGTGATAGCATCTCATTCCATTATTTAAACTGGAGTTAACACACCCAATGCACACCAAAACAAAAAAGTAATCAAGGTGATTCAAGATGAAATGGAAACAAAATGGATGCTATAGATCAAGTGTTTTTCTTCACTGGCATATTTTTCACAACTGCCGCCACTACATTCCCACCAAATATTCAAATAGTGTGCTTACACAGGAAATAAGGCACGTCAAATGCTGGTGGCTAATGGCTAGGCTAGCGGCAGTAGTTTGAATCTTTAGGCAGTATTTAACAGAGACAAGCTTGAAGCGCTGTTTTCGAAGTCTGAGGCTGATCTGGATTGCATTGAGGAATGTCTGAAAGTGGATTTCATCACTGATGCTACAGAAGAGTCTGTCCATAGAGTTATAATATATCAAGTATGCCATGAAAACCCCAGAAAGAATACTGCAAGAACCTTGCAGCCGTCAAAGCCATAACATGCAGCCATGCGCACACAAGTCAAAGTGATTGCTGCTGCTAACTCTTGTGTTGTCTTCGGATAAAGATTACCAGATAGCATGTTTAACAGCAGGAAATAAAACCATTAAATTATCTTTTTTTCCTACTTGATATTTTGCTGACTTTGCCTAAAGTGAAACATTAGAAAATCACACCCGTGTGAAGTGAGGGTTGCTCTTATCATCACACGTCATCATACATCACCTCATCTGGCCAATCACAATTTGCATCCTCACTTTTGTCCTCAATGATTGTGTTTCCACAAACCCTCAAACTGTCTATGGGAATTCACTTTGTCTTCAATGTTTGTTTTTACACAAACCCTCAAAGCTGGACACAGGAGGGGAAAGCGTCCCTCAAAAAAGTGAAAGAATGCCTTTACTCATATTACCATGATGCTGCATTCACATGGAATCAGGGAAGTGGTAGACGGCAAACCGGACTTCATTGTAGTGGACGGGAGCAGTACAGTAAACGGAACAGGACGGCACGGTAGCCAGAACCGGCGACGGTAACGGCATCAATTTTTTAATATTTAAACTTTTTACCATTTGCCGTCTACCGCTTGCCTGATTCCATGTAAATGCAGCATTACAACCCACCAAGACTACACAAGGGTAATGTTTGTTTTGGGACACTAGTTGAAAGCAAACAGCATATTCACTGTAAAACTGTAATTGTAAAAAGATATGATGTAGGCATCTATCTGAACCAGAACCACATTGATAGATTTATTCCAAACATGACAGCAAAAAAGAATAGGAGTTAAAACGTGTGCTACTGCTACTAGCTTATAAGGCACTGATTGGAATGGAACTCATGGATTAGTTTTATTAAAACGTGGTTAACATACTTGATGTGATCACCAGTCACCACCGA
This sequence comes from Benthosema glaciale, assembly GCA_900323375.1. NCBI lineage: Eukaryota > Metazoa > Chordata > Actinopteri > Myctophiformes > Myctophidae > Benthosema > Benthosema glaciale. The sequence goes on from OOFJ01141456.1 coordinate 18,071, forward strand.
ACATGAAATCCTACAGAGTAAGACTTTAAACCATGAGACAGGAGAGCACCGAGTGGGGACGTTTCATTCATTCTCACCCACACGATTTCTGACCATTCCCAAAGCGATTCTGATCATGCTCACCCGTAACACGGTTATCTATAAATGTGCACATTTTCTTCTTAAAGGTGCATCTAATCGGTACCCGGTGTGAAACCAGTCTGATCACACCGTTTCTCAAAAGATATCTATAAATACACAATCCCTATAAGGATAACCCTGATGTATCATAGACTGCCTTCATATGATTAATGGTTACTGCACCAAAAACCCTGACAAACAGGCACAAATGGGTTTGCATTACCCAAGGGGCATTGCGGTCTCAACGGGCATAAATCCAAACAGGCATCTATTATAAATCCTGATTTGCTCGAAAATGTGTTAAATGACTTGGGTTGTGTCATATGGTGCTTTTCCACTGCATGGAACCGTCTCAACTCGATTTGCTCCATGTTCTACTGCAGATCATGGTACCTCATGTAGCAATATGCCTAGCCCTCTGTGTATCAAAGTGCTAAACAACACTGCCAACGCAGCCTGGAAAGCATCTCTATTCAGCCTTTACAGTTCAATAACAAGACCGGGTCCTAATGCCAGGACTCAAACAAATAAAATAAAAAAATAAAAAGTTTACATATTATGTATCTAGCTAGAATTAGAAAAATATATACATTTCTCTACACCACAAGGTTGAATTGGGTTCTGTGGAAAGTAAACCCAATCATGTTGCACGCTACACAGCCTTATAATTTTGAACCAGGTTGACAAAGTAAGCACTTTCTTTTCTTATGCAGAAAGCAACCACATTGGGATATGGAGTTAAGGCTCATTCAGAGTTTGATTTTTAATGACTACTGCGACCACCGAAACGGTGGTGAGTAAAAACAGAGCGCAGGGCTGGAAACAGCGGTGCGGTGGTTGAGCTGATGTGACATCATGTTGTAGTTTTCGGTGGTCATTAATGAGCAGTTGAGACGAATAACAGTCTAAAGTCCATATTTTAATCTGACCCCTCCCCGAAAAAGGCCTAGCTGTCCTGACCCCATATCCATCATTTATACATTATGGATCAATAGTGTAGACTTAGACTGTTATTCGTCTCAACTGCAATATCAAACTCTGAATGAGCCTTTAGGGTCCCAGTGGAAAGTTGTTCAGATATTATGTGTCAAGTTGGATAGGGCTGTATGCGAGAGTCATAAATTGTTAATCAACATGTTCTTTATTTGTTATACTGTATCAAGCCATGCTTAATAGATTGAAAACACAATCAACTGTGTTGGGTTTCTTCCAAGTAGGCCTAGTTGACTTAAGGCCTACTTGGATACAAGTATTTGGCCTACATTATCACAAATGAAAGAACTTCATAAACGATCCTCAAACTCCATGACCACTTGAACACTGCAATAAATTATAGATTAAATCCTCAATGTTGATTTAACTCACAAGTGTGCTGCAAATGTAACCAAATTAATTGGTTAAACTTTTACAGTGTAGCCCAATAACTGCAAACAATTGTTTAGATTGGCAGCTATAAAGGTTCAACCTGTTAGAAATAATGAATAAACTGGAGCCTTTGTGACTGCCAGCATTAAACTATATTGTACAGAAAAAATACTTTGACCATTGTAAATTCAAAATATAGTGAGTACCTTGTCCTACGTTATCGCATCTGTTAGATAAAGAGACAATCCGCTTTTTACAAGCATGTGCCACCTGAACCTTGATTATACCGCTGTAACTTTATTTTTTCCTCTTTTTCCATCACTTGCTATCCACATCATTACTGAACACAATTAATAACCTGCAAGTTGGACTTAAGACTGCTGGTCAATGCTGCATGTAGAAAAAGTGCTGAACCAACATGTGTAACTTTGCTCGACTGTTACTGGAGAATTTTTCATTCAGTGCACAGCATTTGTTTGGGCGTGCACAGATGGAGTGTATACTCGAGTATGGAGTCGGTTGTTTTTCCAGGAACCCGCCAGGCATTCCCTTTTGTGTTAGGGCGTTTAGGAGAAAAACAGCTGCTTGCCAAGAACCTACATTCAACGGCATCTGATAGAAAAACATATGGTTGTTCTGCTGGGTAGGTTAACTCTTCGACAATAAAATGGTCCCTGAAGGAAACAATCTTTGAAACTAACCTGGAACAAATTGAAATGCCTCAAAGTGTTGTCAAAACTGTTCGGTAAACACAGAAAGGGCATGACAACTGTTCTCACTTTTAGTAGGCTTAAAATATAATAAATATGATGTCATCATTTTCCTTGGATTTTAACCCACCTGCCATCAGTGCAGTTTTTATTTAAATTATTTTGCAACAAAAAGGAAGCCCCAATCTTGCATAGCTCCATACAGATATGATAGTTAACACGTGTTGGTTAGAAGACATTGATAAAGTGTACTGAAAAGGTTACTTTGCTACTCTATTTCTATATTACACCTCTTCAATATTATTTTCAAATAATAAAAGAAATAGAAGCTACAAGATGCTACTAGTTATGGCACCATCACAGATGAATGCCAACTGTGAGGCAAATGGAAGATACAGTACAGGCAGAGATAACTGAGACACCAACCAGCGCATCAAAATCATTTTTATGATTTATCTATCATCCCTTTTTTGTTTCTTTTTACACATTGGACTATGAACCGTAAATGATGCTCATAAGAGACGAGTAAGGGCTGCTGCAACTATAATCAATGGAACCGCACACGATGGACTGCACAGGTTGTGCATACACACGTGAATCTCGCTTTTACTCTTGTGCCCCATTATTCCATGTGTCCGAGGCACTTACACAGCCCTTTGCCTTCAGAGTAAAAAATAAATGTAAATACTCCCAGGATGGACGAGTTGTCTGCTCTGCGTACGGTTCTGTTCCGTCCCCAGAGTCAAGAACTCAATCAAAGCATCAGTTGTTTGATAACTGGTCCATTTAAGGAGGTACAGTCTTTGTGTACACTACAATGGTATACACTACATTAGCACTTCTGGTGGTGTTTTTTATAAACTGTCCTGCGATTCATTTGAGCTATATTCATTTTAATAAAGCAAAAAAAAAGAAAAGAAAGAAAAACATTACTTGAAATTTGTAAAACAAAATATAGGTGCAAGCAGCGATACGAGGGGCCAAGGGATGCAGCAATAAGATGCAATACACACAATAAGCGCGTCTGATTGGGTAATGGACAGCTGCAATACTGCTGGGTGACCTGTCAATGTTGAGCAGCCTAAAAGGGCCATTCGCACTGAGCATTATAACTATAACTGCAGCCAGTCAACGGTGTCGTTGAGCAGCCTGCACCGCTCAGTTCACACGGGTGTGTTTTTTCTTATTGCTTGGCCCCGTTTTATCGCTGCTTGCAGCTATATTTGTCCCTTGTTTTTGTACTGTTGTACAGCAAAATAAACCCAAACCCCTGAGCAACAAAATTACATTAATGCGTTTGACCACGCAGTAATGAGGGAGTATAGTGGATTACCTCTGCGACTGTATCTGTCTATCCTCAACCGTGTCTGTGTCATTGTGGATGTGTGTGTCCGCGTGTGTAATGTGTGTGTGAGCGGTGGCCTGGGCTCCACAGCTTTCGCACTGCGCCTCCTCTTCCTCCCCTCTTCCCAGAAAGCCTTGTTGTTCCCACAATTCCTGGCCATCGCACACCTCTATTCCGGAGTCGCCAGTGAAGCGCCGGTACCGGCCCGGCGTGGAGTCTTTGTCGTCCAGGCAACCGTCATGAGGCGGGGCCTGTGAGGGCTCTGGAGCTGTGTCGAGTGGAACGGCTGTGTCGAGGGACGAAGCGCCGTCAGGCTGGAGGGGCGGATTTAGAGGAGCGTTCTCTGGTGTGTCAGTGGGCGGAGTGACATACTGGAGAGGACTGTAGGGAGGTGGGGGTGTGGCTGGGCGGTCAACTACCTCCTCATAGGCTGGAAGCAGGTAGTCGGGAAGGAATCCTGATGAATGAGTGAGGGGATGAAATGGAATGTTATAGCACATCCCAGGTTTTGTCAGCCTGCACTATAGCTATAGTGGAATGTCAACTGGAAGTGGAAGATAGCAGTGGATACTGGCTAGGTGACTGTTTGTTGCAACAAAATGACAATAGTGAAATATAGTTGAAAAGTGGCTTACATTTGGCAAGAACCTTGGAATGTGGCATATCAAACCCAAACAAACCATGAACTATCATTTTTAATGGACTGGTTGACCTGAATACAGAGACGCAAACCGTTTCAAATAGACCATGGTTGTTTCTAAATGTATTTGTGCAGCATGCTGAAGTATGTATGCTCCACTAGATAGAATTATCCACTATATAGAATTATTTTAAAAGTGTTGGAAGGGTCACTCACGGAGATAGAGGGGCAGCTGGTTGTTGTTGTGAGCTTCTCTGTAGGCTATGAGGTTGATCTCGTTCTGTCGTCGCTGCTGCTGGAAGCGCTGTTTGGAGCGTCGGTGCTGACATACACAGCAACAGGTCAGAATGATGATCAGAGTCCAAACCAACCAGAACCCTATGGGGATCGAGACAAGACAACAGTTACTAGTCTCTTTAAAAAAAATGACTTGCTGTGATAATAACCGTTTTTCTTTTTTATTATCATCATTATATTTGGGTATTAGTTTATGCACTCACAAGTTGCAAATACTCATAATGATTTATAACAATCATCATCACATCAAGCATTTTATAAAGACTTAAGTAACGGTCCAGTAACCACTAATTGAGGATCTTGTGAGTACTATCACCATCTTGTGGCCATGACATATAGTAACTAACTGAACCGCATGGAAAATGTTGTGGCCACAAGATATAAGATGTATCCCAAGCCACTACAACTTTAAGTTGTCCACACAAGATGAGGATCTCATAGATAGACACGTGATATATTTGTGGCCAGTATATAGAGCATAGCAGTGGGTGTGGTTTTCAGGACCCAGTGAAAACTCTCCAATTCATTTTTCCCCACAGAGATTTACAAAAATAATATTAAATAAATTCTACAAAGCCTAGACTCAACCATCCATCATGAATCATGACCATAAAACCTTTGATTCTGTGAAAAAGATTATAATTTAATATTTAATTATATAATATACTACATTTCATATTTATACCATTTGTTTAGCATGTTTCACCGTTTACACAGAATCAAAGGTTTTAAGGTAATGACTCAAAGGCATCCTGGATGACTTGATTTGATATTTTTGTAAATCTCTATAGAAAAAAATGAAGACCACTTCCAACTGCTCTGCTCTATACTGTAACGTTTAGGTTGTGCTCACTTGTGGCCACATAACCAACATGAACCACAGCATGTCACTGTGGTAGGGTTGTGTGGTTTGGGCTCCGCTGCAAGGTGGATATAGATGGGCGTGGTGTTACCGCGCTCTTCTTTTCTACACATTAAAATCCTGCGTGTGTATTTAACACTCCGGTCCATTTATCGCCATTTGTACACTCTGAGTTACATCACAGAGGATTATACTGTGTAAGCAGCATGATGAAACAGCCTGACGGTTACGGAATAAGATACTGTTCTGGTATCAACGCGTGGCAAGCAGCAAGCCCCAGCATGGCTGCCACTGGGCTAGTGATGGGAGCACTGGCACCATTCTGTGTTTAAGTCTAAGTAAGTAGAGTGTGGCCAATACAGCATTATTCCTCATACTCAATGTGTACTCTGTGTTCATTTGGTGCTGAGAGCCAGTATACAAATGTATTACATTTACACCATCAAAATGTACAAATTGATAGATTTACACTGATTAATTTCACTGGTAGTAGTGCTTCTGTTAAGAGTCACCCGTCATCCTATGTACTTATGGATTCTACTTCAACTTTTCTGTCACTAAACATGCAATCATCATATAAAAGCAAAGTACACTGCAAGATGTTGTTTACAGTGTTTAGCAACGCTGACAGAATTTAGTTGTACCCTGTACCCACTGAATCACTGTCACCATAATAATAGTAAGTTACATCCTCACAGACATGATTATTGCCATGATACAGTAGGACACTTACACCACCTTATGCTAATTAATTCACACACACACACACACACACACACACACACACACACACACACACACACACACACACACACACACACACACACACAATTATTGGATTTCTGCCACCTTCTACTGGTCAGCATGGATGCTCCATTCAGCAAACAAAAAGCTAGACAGTTGAGTCATGAAGTGCTCCCTCGACCTTAAAAAGACCAGGGAGCAGGCTGAGGGGTCCGTAAAGTGCTTATTAAAATGGAACGGGGACGCCCGAGCCGTAACATGAGAAACAGCCGTGCTGCCAACTACCAGTAAACAAGTCCAGTCAGCCTGTGACATTCAATACACGGAGATGGCCTTTCTGCAGCTTTACTAAACTTTTAGTCAACAAGTTATTTCTAGACCAGGTTTAAATATTAGGGTCAACGTGTAATATATAGGCTTAGTACAGGATTAGTCAAATTCAAGTACATTGCAAGGTCACTGGCTATCGCAATAGTGCACAAAAAATAAAGCTCAAGAAGTACCCTAGATCTACTACATATGCAAATGAGTGAGTGGTCTAATATCATTGCAGAAAACATTGTTGTTGTCCACCATCATTCTACAAGCCAAATAGGGCCCTTGAATAATGGCTGTTTACCTGTCAAAGTGCTCAATGAAAAATACAGGAGATCAGAAGTGGAGGTGTCGGAAGGAACATGACTTTAGATATGCAAAAAGCTTAATCATAAAATATATGCAATGCTGAAACATTACATTTCATTTACAATGCCTTCTGTGGCTTAAAATTGTAAAAATGCATTCCTGATATACTGCAAATGAAGGTGCAAGTGGAACAAAATCTAATCAAATCCCATTGAGAGTAACTTGTGTTAAATAACCATGACTATTGACAAGTGATGTACAATATACTCGAAATCGTCCATAAAATTGCCATATCTGTATCTGATCGGTCTCAAAATAATCCAGATCATTTTCATAGCTATTGATGATGCAACAATAATGTGACCATCAATGCCTCTGTCACTTTTGTTTTGTGTATTATTTCTAATGTTGGAAGGCAGCAACCGATTTGGATGTTATACGGATTATAACATCCAAATCGGTCAGAATCGGCTCGGCTGCAAATAATTATCGGAGATTGGATATCGGTCATAATTTCATAATGGTGCACCCCTAACCATGGCAGCACCAAGCAAAACAATGGGGCTAATAATATGAGCTTAACAGCTGTCGTAATGGAGGGAGGTAAGGAAAGTGTAGGCAACTTACACCATAGTTCGTAGTAGTAGCTGCAGCATTGCGTCTCTCCGCAGCAGTGGCCCGACTCACACACATAGCTCTGGTTATTAGCTCCCTGGCACAACAGCTTACTCTGGAAAGTCATAGCACAGTCAAAATGGTAAGTCACATACTGTATTAGGCTGAATGAAATTGATATTCTATGGAGTAGACTAGAGGCTATAGAGGGAAATCCTGACAAAAAAAAAATAGATTTTCCCATTCAAATATTTTTAACTTAAAAGAATAAAAAATAAAAATAGGGGTTAGTATCAATTTATTTGGGAGAATTTATTCATGGCCCAGAGGGTGTTGTTTTGACATCAGACTTTTGTATTCTATAGCATCTCAATTTCTTTTTTTAATTATATGTCAGTGTACTCACTGTCACTGACCTTCCATTTAAAAAAAAGAAAGAAAAGTCTGACCTTCCATTTAAAAAAAGGTCTCACATTTTATGTCTACATTTGTAGGCAAAACACCATGTCAAATCACATCATGCACGTACAAACTTACTTGTACAGTGAATCAGACATTCCACATTACACGGTCACGTAAAAAAGTATTGCATCATAGGAAAAAGTGCTCGCAAGAGTATATGATTTACAGGTCAGATATTTAAATTACTACAGACATCACGTAACAAAAGTCATGTAAAAATAGGCACAATATCCTTTTCACCTTATCATACTACAGATTATATACACATCGTATTTTCTTAGCATGTATTATTAAGCAGTTAGCTAGTTGCAAATATAATTACAGAGTGAAGGCTGCAGCATGGGCACTTTTGGGACATGGTGAGAACAATTCTTACAACGTTGCACATACTGTACTATATGCACCCCTAATCACCCATGCATTAGCGGACACCTATCAATGAGTTCTGGTGAGAGCAGATGCCACAAGTTGTTTCAGGTTACCTGTCTGACGCCCATTAAGAAAGACATGACCTCATCATCGGTAAGACAATCCACCCCCAAATAATAAACCAAAGAGGAAGAGGAGGGTGAAAAAGGTTTAGGTGCTGTTGAACTGCTTGCTGAGAAATATTCCAGCAACAGAATGAGCGAAGCAGACCATGCACTGCCTGGGTTCAACTCAGCAGACCTCTTGCTGGAATTGGACCCCCAACAAGTTGCCAAGGAATGCAAGTAAACAACCCCCAGCATGCATGCACACACACACATATACACCCCCGTCTTTCCTTCGATGTTCTTTTGCACACACAGACACACACCCAGTACTTTCTTGTTTTACTAGGGATGGGCGATATGAAATGTCTGTATGATATAATTAAGTGCTGTTATGGCTAGGGATGTGGATAGTTTTCCATCTGGGTAGCCATAGCATTATCTGGTTAATTAACAGTTTTTTGTTTTTTACACAAACTTTTATATGCACGTATACAGAATTAACATTGGCAGATGAATCGTAGACATTTATGTATTATAAAAGACAAAAACAAAAAAGCAACATTTAACAATAAACATAATTATTGTAATCACCAATAACCAACGCATCGTAATCTGCACACATCTGCGTGTCTACCCACAGCTCAGGGGTCCACTGAAAAAAAAAACTGTACTTAACTTGTGCTGCACATACTGTACTGTACTGTACAAGCACTTCCGTGCTCGGACACAGCCAGGCAGGGACACAGGTACACACACATAGCTGTCTATAGGAGTGGTTGTACCACTAAAAAAAAAGAAAAAAAAACACTAAACAACGCTGTCCAGATCTGAGCAACCTACTTATAAAGCCACTGGCTGCTTGGGATAATGCTATTTTTATTAAGGAAGATCAACATGTCAAGGTGTTCCGTTTGACTGTTTGCTGACGAATAAATGCATAAACATGTACAGTAGCTAGGTGTAATGTTAGCGTCCACAGAAGTGAACCTTTCAAGCCAGTTTTTTCAACTCGCTGTTAAGACATTACTCTATAAGCCATATCATCATCCCTGCTTTCATATTACATGAAAAAAATAAGCTTTTTTAACATGGGTCTAGGTCTCTAGGATCTCATTCTTCTTTTTAAAAAAAATTGTCCATCTGGAAAAACTAAGCTTAGGCTTACACTGTATTTGATAAAGCCGTGACTCTCTTTAACAAGGGATGCACCATTAAGTATTAAAATGTTGCCCAACTTGCCCATATCCCAACATAAACACCTTGAATGTAGTATTTCTATATCAAAATGTTCCAACTTGTTGACACTTGAAAGCTTCTCCAGAAAACACTGCTTCCACAGCCTTCATCACAAAAGGCTCAATACCAATATTGTATTTTAAGGCCAACATATAAAACAATATGATGACCGATGAATTTCCCATTGAAACCATTACAGGCTTCAAACACCACCTCTCCTCCCCACACACATGTAAATGCACACACACACATACAAGAGACAAATTAGGAAAAAAGTAAAAACCTGAATAACTAAGTGGAGAAACAAATGCATTCTGATCCATACAGGTATATAAACAATAACACCATGAAGCAATTTACATCCTGTGTGGCGGCATGTATGTTGAACAGGTCGCATTGACCTCAATTTTGATGGCAAGAGGTAAGGGGTTCATTATTAGATCACTGATGGCAGGCACTTGAATGAAGTGAACAGAGTTTGCATAACTCTGTCTATACTCATAGGGTGTTTTATCACCAGAAATTTCGGATCAAGGTCCGTATCAAGGTAACCTGACTCCGCCAGTTTGCGGTAGTATGAGTTCACCAGTTCCCTCCTCCTACCCCAGTCTGGGCTCCCTCGGGCAGAAACGGTTTGGGACAACAGCGGGACAAAAACATGATATATCCATATAATTTAGAGTTGTAGTCTTGTTAGATTGTTGTTTACATGCGCTGTGGCACAGCTTCAATATGTCACCAGTCTCGCGTTGATCGCGCCTCTAGCGGCCGCATACGGCAGCACCGGCCTTATTTTGTTCGGACATCGTCTCAGCCCGAGGAAGCCCAGACTGGGGTGCAGTAGAAGGAATGCACTGCTGCCCCCAGGTGGCGGAGTCAGGCTAGTATCAAGGACCAAATATTTAAATAGTTGCATTTTGATTCTGGTCCGTTTGGTGTTCACACAGGACACTTTGTAAAGCGAACCAAATATGTAAACAAATGACACATGATGGGCAGGTTATGCGAACCAAAGGTGAAAATAAGAAAAGCGGTTATTTGATGGGGGAAAAAATAACATTGAGTGGAAACCACTATTTACTATTAATGGTCAGGCACACAGAGAGAGAACAGCAACATGGAACGACAGAAATTACTTGCTATTGCATTCATTCTTAATAATTATTTTATAAGCCAAATAAGAGCAACAGATATGAACAGATGATCTGCAGATGATCTGCACCCGCCGTCGTTATAAAAAGTATTCGCCCCTGAACAGATATGAGCGGGTGTTTGGACAATAATATGTGCTACACGCAATTCACCGGAGACTGTATAGGCTACTCTATATTCCAGATCAAAAGAACATTTCTTCCATGTAGGCTATCAACAGGCTATACACTTTAACCTGCA
>OOFJ01141478.1:0-11519 GCA_900323375.1 Benthosema glaciale
GTATTTACCGTATTCTGTTACATATACATTTACCTAAATGAACGACAATAAATAAGTCACTCACCCGTGTTCTATGATGGAGTAGGTCGGCCGGTAGTTGGGGTTGTCGTACGGCGCGGCTCTGCAGGACTCCACAAACAGCTCGGTGTTGTTGACCGAGGACGAGGCCTCTATCTGCATGTAGATCTTGTCCCCTACGTCGTACTCCAGCGGGTAGGAGCGGGGGTCCTTCATGGAGGCGAAACGCTGGCTCTGGAAGAACTCGAACTGGTAGCTGAAGGTGCCGAAGCCCTTCTCCTCGACCCTGAGGATGCTCCTGTGCGCGGAGAAGCTCAGGGTGGCGTTGCCGGTCTTGGGGTACAGGCAGTAGAACTCCACCTCCAGCAGGTGCTTGCGGGTGATCACGGCGTTGCCGTCGTCGACGGAGGTGATTGCATTTTTGAAGATGATGTTGTCGTCGTCCTCCTGCATGGAAAGGTTCATATTTTGTATGACCAGCAGTAGTTATTAGTAGTTAACTTGTACTTTAAAGATGGAGTGCCATGATTTTTGTACTTTTTCTGTTTTGCATGTGTCTATGGAGTTAACATTACTCTAATACATCCCCAGGTGTGGTTATAATATTCAAATATGTCTTCCCTGTGTATTTTTGGTTTCTTCCTGAAAGCTGCAAGCCTTTGAGTCAAAAGGCCCAATCGAAATAACACCATTTTAGTGACATCACAACCCGTAACCCCTCCCACAATATCATACAAGAACAGCTGTGGGGAAGGCTTAATTTCAGGTGGGCGGTGCTAAGGTGAAAACCATGCATACCTAATGAACTGGTGGGTGTGGCCACATAAAAAACATAATTTTAACTTTCTATACACTTTTTTTTAAATAAATCTTCCTCCTAGTATAATCATAGTACCTGATGATCATGTTTTAGGAGGGATAAAAATCACGGCACTCCATCTTTAAGTAACACAGTTATTGAACAGTGCTGTTTAACGTTATTTATGACAGACAAGACAGACAGACAGAGACAGACAGACAGTAAAGCAGGCAGAACAAATCAAGTGTATTATACGGGAATGAGCTCATTACCTCAATCTGAGTACCACAGCCACTGAGGGGGACCACTGCGATGATATGAGTACTGTTTTGCTGCCTGTCCAGACTGCAGGCTATGTTGCCTGCTTCATTAAGTCGTAGATGGCCTACGCCACCCTTAAATGAGGCTTTCTCCACCTCAACTGTCATGGCCGTTTCGTTGCAAATCACATTGGTTTTCACTGAAACAAATGGTAAATAAACAAATGAATACATATATTTCTTCTGGTGCACCTTTCAAACATACAGTATACATGCGAAAACTGTGGTTACGACCTACATAATGTTTTTGATGTCCAATGTCTGGCTTTCGGAAATTACTGTATGTCATATGGCAGCCAAGTCTATGGACTTTTAATGTTTGTTGCGTGATTTAGTTTGGTGCATAGTTGTCCTATCAACAAGACTCACCTTGTCCCTGTCCCACCTGCACAACAACACACCTCATCTCGGATTGATAGACGCGAGACCTGAAATGAGTGACAAACAACAAGATGTGTGTTCAAGCCAGGTCAATTAAGGTCTGCCTCTTAGCCAAGTGTTTTGAGAACGGATGAAACCATGGTGAGAACGATGAAACCTGATGAGAAGGAATGAGCCAGAGAAGACGAAATATCTACTCTGATCAGGTAGGCGCGCTATCGCGTTGTCTGCCTGAACCAGCTGCGCATCATTAAGTCAACTCAACTGCCCTCCCAGAGAATCTGTATAGCCTTGGAATGAACTAATGTGAGGCTTACCCAGACTGTGCCTCAACGACAAAGCAAACGGGGAAGTGTTGTCCCTCGTCGTCAGCGACAGGAGTCCATCTGATGACAAACTCGTCTCGCGTGGTCCTGTGCTTAGTGACGTTCAACGGTCCGCTGAAGACCATATCATAGACCCTGTGTAAAATAATTTTTTTACAGATTTCATCTCGCATGCTTCACATTTTTTGTCACATAAACGTGCTTTTCGTTCCACGTCTGTCTTACGTGGAGTGTGTGGCCTGTGCTTTGACTCTGATCTCTGTCTCTTTGTTGACTTGGGCTTGGAGTTGCTCTCCATCCCTGGGTGTTGGATGCACGAGCCTTGGTAAATATACTCCCTCTACACACGATGGAGCTGATGGATCCACTGCAATTGAAATGAAAATCATACAGTACATGTGTGACCCTCATGATAGAACATGATAGCTATTACTAATCAGGGATAGATCGAGCTGGCATCACTAACCTTAATTGCCAACAATACAATGGACCACAATGGAAAAAAAAAACAAGCCGCCTGCAGGCCTTTTTGTGAGGAGAGGGGACTTTGATATCAAAGACTAGGTGCCAATCAGCACTTTTCTGAGCCTATAATTCCTCACAAAACCCCAGAACACTGAACTTTATGTCATGGAAATTTGATGTCTCCTCGACAACGGCCATGCTCCCCTGCAGGTGATATTCAATGGGGAACATTCCAATCACGAAAGTCACGTTGAAAGGTATAAAGCGTAACCGTGGCATCCGATGGACGATATGCACACCGCAGCCATCTTGTCAACAAAGTTTGGAAGCACTCGTTTTCATTCAAGCAATGTCCTGCTGCCTCCTGCATTAGTTGCAAATTCAAAACAGGTGGTACGCATGGGCTGTTGAGTGATATCTAACGAGCACTTCCATTAACTGCAACACTTAGAAAAATAATCACCTGCAAGGACAGAAAGTTGCTCATAACATGTCTACGGTGGATCTTTATGAAAAGTGGATAGAAAGAGGATAATTTAAGCTTTTGGTACAGTTGCAATGTTGATGAGTTTGACGTTTTGTAATACAATCAGATTGGACTTTTCTGTTTGGATGAATGTGGGAAGTTGCACCTTGCTAGCACCTTGCCATTAACTTACATGGTAAGATGGCTGCTGTGTGAATAAGGTCCATTGCTGTTTTCCCCACGACGTTATTATCATCAACCATTAATAGTATTACCATTGTATGCATAGTGTTGACTTACCAACAAAAGTGAAATGTAGAGGAAGTCTGCTGAGAGGAGACGTGAAGTTGTACAGGGGATCTGCGGTGGTAGCCACTTCTCCGGTGGTTGGACGGGGCCGCCACACCAACCCGGGACCATGCGTGGGGGTTGTAGCTCTGGTTGTGCTGGTGGGTGGTGTAGTGGTTTGCCTCCACCACCATGGGATCCCATGAGTTGGAGAAGGCGGGTTGATAGTTGGAGGTGGAGCAGGTGTGGCAGTGGCGGTCCACCACCACGGCACCCAAGTAGTTGGAGGTGGAGTTGTGGTCGTTGTTGGAGGTGGAGCAGTGGTTTGCCTCCACCACCATGGCTCCAAGTAGTTGGAGGAGGAGTTGTGGTCGTTGTTGGAGGTGGAGCAGTGGTTTGCCTCCACCACCAAGGGCTCCAAGTAGTTGGAGGAGGAGTTGTGGTCGTTGTTGAAGGTGGAGCAGTGGTTTGCCTCCACCACCAAGGGCTCCAAGTAGTTGGAGGAGGTGGAGTGGTCGTGGTTGAAGGTGGAGCAGTAGTTTGCCTCCACCACCAAGGGTGCCCAGTAGTTGGAGGTGGGGTGGTCGTTGCTGCGGGTGGAGCAGTGGTTTGCCTCAGCCACCACCACCAAGGGTGCCCAGTAGTTGGATGAGGTGGAGTGGTCGTTTCTACAGGTGCAGCAGTGGTTTGCCACCACCACCGTGGAGGTGGAGTTGCAGGAGGCAGGGCACTGGTGGTCGGTGGTGCTACGGGAGGCGGAGCAGTGGTTTGCCTCCACCACCACGGAGGTGGAGTTGCAGGAGGTAGGGCACTGGTCGGTGGAGCAGTGGTTTGCCTCCACCACCAAGGGATCCAATGGGTCGGAGAAGGCGACGGGTTGACCACAGCAGCAGTCGTCGCAGGTGGAGCAGTGGTTTGATTCCAATGCCACCCGGGAGGTCCAGTGGGGGACGTGGTTGCATTCTGCCGCCACCACCAGGGGTAGACGATAGCGGTGGTGTATCCTCCACCATACTGGTAGTAGGAACGCCTGCCTCTCCTCCCTGCCCCCCGCTGCAGCGGAGACCTGCTGGACTGAGATCCGTCCGTGTAGGACACGGTGATGTGTCGTCTCGGGAAGTCCTCGACCACCAACTCGAACCCACGGATGCCTGTGCCGAGCCATAGATTTGCAGAGCCATAGTGGTGCAACGTGCAAGAACCCTAAAAGGAACGAAAGGAGTTGACAGTTGCAAACGTTTGGCATTTCTGTTCGTCCTGACGAGTGGTGGGAGATAGCTTCATGTTTTATCAAGTTGGTTATCTTGAAGCTTGTCTACAGTACAGTACAGTACAGTACAGTACAGTACAGTACAGTACAGTACAGTACAGTACAGTACAGTACAGTACAGTACAGTACAGTACAGTCTTAGATGCGGCTGGGGTTCCCAGCTGATTGATACCAAATGGACCCTTATGGGTACAAAAAATGATATCTACATAGATCTACAGTACACTATAGATACAGAATGTTGAGAATAACAATTCCAGTTTCAAAGGGATCATCCTAGATGTACAGACCCGACACCTGCACATGTTCGGATGTGAACTAACCTTGGCATAGGCCTATACAGTATGTATTTATTATTTCTGCTTATTTTGTACAATGTGTATTTGCTCTAGTGCACAATTCTGCGCTCTGTTACTTCAAGAAATGTGTTAGTAGTCATTTCTTGGTAAGGAATCTTTTCCCAGAATGGCAGATGCTGCACCTATCTGATCAAGTTCCCTGACTATAACAAAAAAAAAAGGACAAATAAGTAGGAGAAATCTTGAACTACCAAACTCTCTCTGTGTACATCTCAGTATGAACTAGAGTTCAATGACTCCACCTACAGTACCTGGTCCAGGTGAAACCCTGCGTGTTGAGTGCAGTGATAGTGGCCACACTCGCCGGTACCATCAGCACCATATCTGCATCGAACCTGGTCGCCATCAGGGTCAAAGGTCATCAGGTTGTATGACCTTGGGCAGTTCTGAGGAACTCTAACACAAACATTAACAGGACAGAGAGTAAATAATAACACAGCTCTGTAATGAGTCGATTGAAAAAAAAAAAGAAGGAAATAAACATGTGGAAATTGTTAAATAAAAAGCTTTATAACAATTGATAATTTAACACAAATTGGATGACGTCACATACCCTAATACATCGGATCACCGTTTTACGGCTACTGGGGAATAGTAACATATACAATGAGATGTATTTTAAAAACACATCTCATACACAACAAAAATAGCAAACTTTCACACACTGAAATAATGATAAAAAATATATATATACAGCAGCGTACAGCAGCTGAAAATATCCCTCATACAACATGCATGCCTCTGCTTTTGGCCTGCACTAATAGCCTACTAAACTATAGGCTTCAGTTACAGATGGATACACCCACAATTATAATATTGACCAGAGGTTAGTGCATATATACAGTATGGCGTATGCCAGAAGTATACTCGCAGGAATGACATATGGTACTGTTAGATATAGGGTGTATTGTATAGTAACCTTACCACAGGAATGAATGGTATACTGTTAGATATAGGGTGTATTGTATAGTAACCTAACCTTACCACAGGAATGAATGGTACTGTTAGATATAGGGTGTATTGTATAACCTTACCTTAGGAATGGTACAACGGTGATATCTGGAGAGCTGTTTGGTTTTCCAGTATCAGACCTTGTTCCCAAATCCACTTCAGTCAGTAGAGACCATGATTTATGGTCAATCCAACAGCAGCTGGAATACCTGGTATGGAAAACAATAAAGGGAAAAGATAATGCACACCTTGCAAACTTATTGAATGAATAAATGCATTTTATTCCAAACATATAGTTACAAAGTGCTTCACAGACAGGTTAAAAACAACAATCAACAACAACAGGCATAAGTTATGCCTGTTGCCGATGCAAGCACTCGGCGAACGATGCATCGCTGGGGCAATCCCCGTTAACAGGCTCGACAAGCCAAAAGCTTATTGATAAATCTCGATAAATGACGAACCCGGGTTTGTAATGGACCCGATTTTCGGGCTCCATCCCTAGGCATAACAAAGCATAAGATACAAAAAACAACAAAGACAAAATAAAATAAAATAAAAGAGTCCGTTTAGGAAAAACACTTGACATAGAGGTGAGTTTTTAAAAGCCGTTTAAAAGAGGGCACCGACTCCGCTTGCCTAAGAGCCAAGGGGAGAGCATTCCAGAGTGAGGGTGCCACAAAGGCCCGGTCACCACGGGTGACACGGTGGGTTACGGGAGGAACTAGAAAGGGCCCTATCTGCAGATATGAGGCTGCGCCACTGGCCTGTGTGGGAAAGCCTTATATTAGAGAAATGAAGGTCAAAAATGAATAAATAACTCACCTTAGTTGAAAAGGTTTGTTACTTGGGACATTTCTTGTTTCCACTGTTTCACTCTCGGTCCACCTGTTACTACGACTCACTGTGTTAATGCCGCTGTCGATTCTGCCTCTCTGGGTAACGTATGACCTACCACAGTTACCACCACCGTAACAACGCTGGTAAGGAGAACTCAAGGAACTTCCATCAAATGTTACTCTGTAGCGGCTCACCACCTGTGGAAGAAAATTCAAAAGGTTTTCATAATATGAAGACTTGCATAACAAGTTCAAAACCTTTAATCCTTTTATCCGAGTCGCTCCGATTTGGAATTCGGGTAGTTCAAAATCTGAAATCAGGATTGGATAATATTCTATAATATCAGGAAATAAAAATTTAAAAAATGCTTTAATCAGGATCAAATCTATAGATGAGACATTAAGGGCTCCATTTTCGTCACTGCTAAATCCCTTATCCCTAAACTTATTTGCCTTTTCTTACTATTTTGAAAAACATTTTTGAGTAGTTCCACTAGCCAATCTACATTGACACGTGATCTTGTAGACTGGCCATTTTAACTATTCAAAAATGTTTTCAAAATAGTAAAAAAGCCAAATAAGTTTAGGGATAAGGGATTTAGCAGTGACGAAAATGGAGCCCTAAGACTGTATTAAGGAACTAACTAACAGGACTAATAAATAGTAACATAGGAAAAGAAATTATGACAATTGTGCCGGTAAATTTTTATATATATTTTTTTTATATAGCATGTTTCTACTCAAAGCCGCTTTACATGGAAAATGTAAATAAGTATTAATAATTTCCAATAGATTCCAAAACATGTACTTAAGACTTAGTAACCGATGCATTAATAGAAGCATCATCCAGACAAGCAGAACCATGCAGATTAATATTAGCTATAGAACAGTGGTCCCTGAGGGGTTTCCAGATGGTCCCCATGCTAAATGATGGAGAGTTGGTAACCAAATGGACCCTTATAGATCTTTAACTCTTGAGAGCGTAAAATGAATTCATTTTATGCTCAGTTATGTTATGTTATGTTTATTTTTATTTTTTTGTATTGTGTTTTTTTGAAAAAGAAATACAAATCTAAGTGATAAAAAAAAGAGTTAAACATCTGTCTCACTAAATTGACAAGAAGTCTACTCAATTGGAGAACGTAGAAACAGAATTGTTTGCCTGTTATCTCTCCTAATGGTACCAACATCGATACGGCATGGAATTGTGGACAAAATCTTCTGGGTCTGAGAGGCTATAAATCTCATGGTGGTCCGTGGCTCAAATACCCAATAAATAACGGGCCTTGATATGAAAAGGTTTGAAAATCACTGCTCTAGAACAGGGGTTCTCAACGTTTTTGGCTGGGGACCACTACAATAACCTTAATAATAGAGAAAATACATCATAAATGAATACTGAAACCTGATCATTAAGGGAAGTTTTATGCATGTGTACTATGTACTGTAATTTCCAATGTCCAGCCATTCAGTTGCAAAAAAAATAAAATAAAAATAAATTGAGCTTCCTATCTAAATTGTGCAGCCTTTTATGGCAATAAGCGACTTACTTGTGTCTTTCCCATCCAAATAGGGCTAGATAGTGCAGAATGGATTATTGGATGTATGGGGAGGGTCATCCAAGCATGGATTAATTGCGTTAACATTTTTAATCAGATTAATTTCAAATTTTAATGAACTAAGTTAACTCACTAATTTCAACAGCCCTAATTATTATTATTATTGTTATTATTAAAGAGCCTTTTTTCTAAATATTACTACATATTGGTGTTAAGATGTATAGTACTTACAGAACCAAAAAAGCTCTTTTTTTTTAATAGGAGACAGAGGCGCTAGCGTTGTGAGAGCTTGTAGAGATGCTGTTCTTTTTTTTAACCAAAAATGTAGACGTTTAAAATCTTCAAAGTATAAATCAAAATGTGAATACAGTCAGTACTTGTACTGCTAACGGAGTATTTCTACATGGTCATATTGCTTTTACTTTTACTTAAGTAACAAATCAGACATTTCCATGCTCGCAGGAGACAGCCTGTCAGACATGCATTACATTGTGTCCGCGGGCGATGGAATACATCATCACTCAGCCGTTGGAAACCTCATATGTCCAAAACCGTTACTTGTCCGGTGATGGAATGGAAATCTTCAAGGAATGGTGAAAACAGCAGATCTACAAGCACAGAACACGCTGCATCGCGACAAGTTGTGAGCGTGTAGATTGATGCTTTAACCTTTCGCTTTTATACGAAATATCCAAGACTATTGAGATTTTATGCAAGTTGGTTCGTATTGCGGTTTGACCAATTCAGATTATAATCCTATTTTGGAGACTGCATGAGGCCAAAACGCCTTCTATATACCGACATACGTTTTCTGAAAAACTTCAAATATTATATAGCAGCATAATTTATTTTTATTTTTATACTGTACACTCTAAAAACAAATGGTGCTATATAGCACCCAAATTGGTTATTTGCTCGTAGTCATAGGGGAACCATTTTTGGTGAAAAAAAAACGGTGCTTCAGTGGTTCTTCAGTGGTTGTATATATAGCACCACAACTTTACCATAGAACCAATGAGGAACCACTGAAACACCGTTTTTTATAGCACCAAAAATGGTTCCCCTATGACTACGAGCAAAGAACCAATTTTGATATAGCTACAGTATATAGCACCGTTTGTTTTTAGAGTCTATACTGTACAGATGGAACCCCAAAAGGGGTTCCTGCCCAGAATGAGTTCCCAAAAAAGTTGTCAGCCTGTCAATACATCGCAGACATTGACAGCCGTAGGTAGAAGATATGCATATATGATGAATTGAACATGGTGGACCCTATTGAGTTGTACTTGATATGTACTGTAATTCTCCAAACTGTTAATAAACTCTTCAATCAATCAATCAATCAATCAATCAATCAATCAATCAATCAATCAATCAATCAATCAATCAATCAATCAATCAATCAATCAATCAATCAATGGCTTCTTTGGAGTCCAAATGACTGAAATCAGTTGTGGCGACTGAAATTTTGAATCCATGAGTAGGGCTTTAATTTAGAGAAAAGTGTAAAGAGTTGAAGGGTGGAGATACAAGGTTTCTACCAGTCGACAGCAACCATGTCAGTGTTCAATCTGGGAGATTATATGGAGGCACTTATTGAACCGGGATGTGATGCTGCTAGACAGTGAGTGAGTGAGAGAGTGTGTGTGTGTGTGTGTGTGTGTGTGTGTGTGTGTGTGTGTGTGTGTGTGTGTGTGTGTGTGTGTGTGTGTGTGTGTGTGTGTGTGTGTGTGTGTGTGTGTGTGTGTGTGCCGGATTGTGTGTGTGCCGGATTGTTTTTCTCCCTGCTTGACTTGTGTAATACATGATGCAACACGCTTGATCGCTTATAGATCCATAAACACAATCACACATACATCTCGTTTCTGTCGAGCAGAAACCGCTTATCTCCTTGTTATTATAACGTTTTGTGTTTTTTTCTTCTAACAAATACCCTTATAGAGGATGTTAATGAAACCCCTATAAAAGAAAAAGCTCAATACTGACAGCCAGTCAGCAAGTGGATTCATGAATTAGTATGTATATAGATAATATTTTAGGCCAATAAAAAAATACTATATACTTCCACAGCCGACCTTACTAAAAGGTAACCTCTCTGTCCGCTCTCAACCTCTGCGATATCGAACACGTGCGACAAATGAATGTAAACAAGACCAGTTACATGGTGTTACACTAGCCCCTTTTGGAACCTCACCTTCTGCTATTAGCTCCAATAAGTGGTTCCGTGTCAGGATATCCCTACAGAGGGTGAAAAATTATCCCTCCAATAGCAGTGAAAAAAATAAAAAATAAATAAATCACAGTATTTCCTGAGAGCTGCAGATGATAGAATTTGGAGTAAAAAGAATGGAGCGGGGTGAAACATTTTACACTCTCAAGAGTTAAAGTCTATAAGGGTCCATTTGGCTTATACCAACTCTCCACAATTCTTCTCTGGACCACCTGGAACCGCCTCAAGGACCACTGGTGGTCCCTGGACCACTGATTGAGAACCACAGCTGTACAGTACACACATCACGTGCGCACGCATAAATACGGTTTAGTATATAGTATGCCCACAGGGTCGTCATTAAAGGAGTGAAAAGTGGTAATGATTCATTAGGACCTGAGGCTATTGTACTGTATGTGTGTGCATAGCTACACAATGTGAATTATAATTATCTGTTCATACAAACGTATATTAGCCTAGTAACACTATATTCTCTTAGCCTGGCATGGACCAGACTAATATCACTGCGTAGATATTAGTCTGGAACCTCTGTGAGATTTTATTTCCGAAGGGCAGTTCCAAACAGATTCCAAAGTCACAGCAAAAAAAAAGTCTCACTTTGAATAGTGGGCTCTGATTGGTCCATCACAAATTTGGGCTGAGGGAAATATTATTTAAACTGAGGAGTGCCAGACCCAATCTGCCCAGGGATTTTTTTTTTCCTGTGGCAGTTTGGGCTGGTTTCCAGGCTAATATTCTCTACCCTCTTAAAACAAGTTTTTTTGTTGTGTGAAAATGTCAAAGCTCCATTTCCTGATACTGAATATTGGTAGGCTAGCTATAGTGCAGAAACAGGGGTTTCTGTCTCTCTGTCTCTTCAGTTATTTGGTAGAATAGAAAATACATTTTCAGGTGGCTTATTGCCAAATTTCAGCCAATCACAAGAGGGGACAAATACTCCATTTGAAAGCGTTCCAGTTACAATGTTGGTCTACTACATAATCTGTTTGTCAATTTTCATGTTACCCATTTTTTCACTCGAAATAAGCAATCCGAAAATACATTTTCTTCTAGTGATAGCCTTTGGATCGGCAGCCAGGGAAAGAACGCACCAGTGTGCAACAACCTTAACTGATGTAGAAGCCATTTATAGTAGTCTGGTCCAGCAGGTATACTTACTGTAGAGGCGTCCCCAGCCAGTGATGTAACAGGGGTACAGGTTGGGCAGGAGTGTACCGGACGCTGGGATGCAACCCAACTGCACCTGGT